>PVIU01022945.1:0-28442 GCA_004026605.1 Ondatra zibethicus | reverse complement strand
ATCTATCTATCTATCTATCTATCTATCTATCTATCTATCTATCTATCTATCTGTGTCTCTGTCTGTCTGTCAGTCTATCTATCTATCTATCTATCTATCTATCTATCTATCTATCTATCTATCTATCTGTTTCTATGTTTCTATCTGTCTGTCAGTCTATCTATCTATCTATCTGTTTCTATGTTTCTATCTGTCTGTCAGTCTATCTATCTATCTGTGTCTCTGTCTATCTGTCAGTCAGTCTATCCATCCATCCATCCATCCATCCATCCATCCATCCATCCATCTATCTATCTATCTTTTCAATCAGCAGACTCATGGAGAGCTCTATAGCTTTGGTCCAAGCTTCATAGGCTGCACATATCTACACGGAGCCTCCTCCAGTGCAGTAGAACTGGTCTCTAGCACACAGGCAGGTCTATTTTAAGAAACTTCTCTCACTGTCTTGTGGGTTTTTTTTTTTTTTTTAATATAACACTTGAAAGTACATTTCAGCAGAAAGTAACAGGTTCTCAAGCACAGCCATGGAAGAGATTTACTCCCAAGTGGGTACAGATTATCCCACCAATTGATATCCATTCTCTATTAATTTTCCTGGAGTGTGTCCTCAGCTTCTCTTTCAATTCTCATTACATTACATGCACTTTTAATTCTACCCGCATTCCTTCCTACTTTGCTCCAAAACCTCTCATAATGTGATAAAAAGGGATCCCCTGTGGCTCAAATCACAATCTGGGGAAGTCTGCTACAAATTAATTGTGTTCCCTAGTCACAATTACTGCCATTATTATGTTGCTGATTAACTGCCTTTTAACCGAAAAATTCTTAATTCAGTTGTTTTTTAGTCACTTTATTCACTTTATTTATTTATTTGGTCATTTATTTATTTATTTAGCCCAGGCTGGCTTTGAGCTTGCTGTGCAGCCAAACCTGACTCGGAACTTCTAATCCTTCCACCTCTACCTCCCAAGAGCTGTGGTTACAGGCGTGCACCACTGTGAGCTTTCCGCTGTGCCGGGGATGGGAGCCAGGACTTGGTGCGCGCTGCCAATCGCTCTAGCAACTGACTACACTTCTAGCCCCAGAGACCGAGGTTTAAACAACCACTTGACGATTCTGATTTAGCAAACAAATTCAATTTCACAAATAGGATTAGGGACCAGGGTAATTTCCAGCAGTGAGAGGGGAGAGATTCAGAAGCAGACTCACCAGCGACCGTGCTTTCCTGAGCCTGACACCCTCCTCAAGCTTGTTTTTCTTATCTCGAAACTGCCGCTTGAAGTCTGGGGTCACTTCGCTTCTTTTTCTTCTTCTGCAAAATTGCAAGTGATGGGAAAATTATAACTGATCATTTGGAGTCTTCAGCAGCTCACAGAGTTATTTTTCCGTCTGACTTCTGACGCCCTGTGATTTAGAGAATGCCTGTACACCACTGGAAATAAGTCAACTGTCTATCGAGAGCCGGTTCAATCAGCCCCGGCACAGGAACACAATGGAGGGCTATGAGCTATGAAAAGGAAGGCAGGATATTTCTATAGACAACTGTAGGGTGAGCCTCAGGATACAATGACACACGAAAAAGAAATCCAGGTAAAGAGAGGCGAATATATTGTACACTGCCATTTTTCTCGGAAGGAGACGTCTAAAAACATAACACGCCTACTGTTTGCCAGTACTTTTTAAAACAATTTTATGTGTATGTGTTTTGCCTATATGTATGTATAAGCAGTGCTTGTGAGGTCAGAAGAGGGTGTCAGATCCCCTGGAACTAAAGTTACAGGCAGTTAAGAGCTGCCATGTCCAGGGCTGGAAACTGAACTCAGGTCCTCTGTAATAACAACAACCCCTGTACTTTCTATTTGCTAAATTTTATTATTACTTTTTGGCTATTATTTTATTATTTTTGAGGCAGGATCTTACTATATAACCTTACTGACTGCTCCTGAAACTTGTTGTGTAGACCAGGTTGCCTCAAAACTCCGGCTGATCATCCTGCCTCTGCCTCCTAAGCTTTGGGATCATGGGCAAGCACCACCATATCCAGCTTTTTGAACTTTTTAAAATGGAAGAATGATACAAAAATTTGAAAAACTGGTATCCATAGGTGGGATTCCCATATGAATCCCCCGGAAACAATATGGTGGCAAAGGGGCAAAAGCTAGACTCCCCCAAACATAACTTTATTTTGTATATTTGATTTTGGAACCATCTAAAATGTTCTCCAGAGAATAAGCTAAGATGAAAGAGAAGAAATAACAAAAAGCAAAATGAAACAAGTTTGATCTTGTCTATAAAGGCGATGGCACTGCCACACACAAAGCAGTTTTTCTTGTGCTTTAATGCCGAGATTTATCTAAATAGTCTTTCTTTTCTTCCTGTCTCCCTGCCTTTCTTTCTTTTTAAGACAGGGTCTATTTATGTAGTCCTGGTTGGCCTGGAACTCACTATTTAGACCACACTGACTTCAAACTCCCAGAGATTGCCTTTGTCCCTCTGCCTCCTGAGAGTTGGGAGTAAAGATATGCACCACCATGCCCGGCCTGTCTGAATATTCTTAGTAGGGTATCTGCCAAAGATAAAAGCACAAACTAGGAAATCCGAAGCTATTTTCAGTAATCATGTGTTAGTATTAACACGTGTTTGCTACCACACATGCTAGGGGAAGGTAGAGGCCATCAATCTGTGGCCCACAGCAAAGTCCAGCCTGTTGCCTGCTTTTGCTCATAGATTTGTATTAGAAAATTGTGAATTTTTTTTTTTTTGTGTGTGTGTGTAATGTCTAGGCGAGTTTTCAGGCTCTGCTATCAGAGCTGAGCAGTTGTGCCATGGAGCTTATGTCCTATAGAGTCTAAAATAGTTCCCTTCTGGCCCTTTCTAGAATACGTTTGCCTGAAATAGTGGGTCTAGGTAATACGCTTCCATGGTTACCAACAACACAGAAGGGAACAGAAATGAAGGTACATGTCTTTGTAAATATATTCTAGAGCTTCTGATTCTGACTATCAGTGTGGCCAGGGACGGAGGACAGGGGACATAAGAAGATGCATGTGGCGGGCACTCCAGAATGTGAGGAGCATGACAAATGGCCCGATTTCTACAACAAATTGCAAAGGGGGGGGTGAATAAGGAGGAGGAGGGAGAGCAGGATGGGGAGGAACAACAGAAGGTTAACTTAAGATTCAGGGCAAGAACGGACTCGTGGGTCAAATACAATACATATTTTAGACCATATCTGGAACCTTATTGAACAAAGCAATTCACTAAACAGTCAAACGTCTGTATGACATTTGAGGAACCCTGAACGCTGATGACCCTTAACTGGATTAAGGAGCTATTTCTTGAGTTAGATAAAGATGGTGTCAGGTTATGGTTTTTACAAAGGGTCTTTACCTTTTAAGAATACAGATAGAGTAGGGCATGGTGGCACAAGCCTTTAATCCCAGCACTCAGGAGGCAGAGGCAGGTGGATCTCTATAAGTTCGAGGCCAGCCTGGTCTATGGGGTGATTTCCAGGACAGCCAGGGCTGTTGCACAGAGAAACCTTGTCTGGAAAAACTAAAAACCAAACAAAGAAAAAAAAAAAGAAGAGAGAGAGAGAGAGAGAGGGAGAAGAAAGAAAACAGAAGTGTAGGAATGACATATGAAGTAAGTCCTATATGGAATAATATAACATTATTTATTTAAAAAATTATTTAGGGTATGCAGACATGGTGATGAGTGCTTGTGGTTCCAGCATTGGGAAGACTGAGGCAGGAGGATTGGGAATTTGAAACTAGCTTGGGCTTCATAGTAGACCCTGGCTTAATCATCAGCATCATCATATAGGAGACAGGCAGAGTAGGTAAGGAATTAATGACTCCAGATTGGGTATGGGTTAAAAACTGTTAACAATTGAAGATAGCCACAAGAGGTTAATTTTGATTATCTATCCATGTATCTATCTATGCATCTATGTATCTATCTATTTATATTTGAATATATGTCATAAAAACTTTTTATTTAAAAAGAATGTGCCTGCCCAAATATTACTTGCCACTTCATTTTCATGACAGCGCTCAAGTTTTAACTGAGGAGTTTCAAGTAGACAGAAGAGCTAGGAGAATAGGGCATCGCTCTCAGCCTTAAACAGATGTTGATGGCACTTGGCTGTGCTTGCTTCACTGCACCCTCCACATATATCGAGTTGGGTTTTGTGGTGGTGGTGGCTTGATTAGCTGCAGAAATGGCACACCCCTCCTAGTACTTCAACACTCATCTCCTAAGACAAAGACACTTGTCTACCCAGCCACACTAGCACCACTGTGTCATAGGAAATAAACATTATTTAATATCATTTAATACATGGTCCATATTCAGATGTCTGCAGTTGTTCCAAGGATGTCTTTTGTTGTTTCTTTTTTCCCCTTCCTCTTTCCCTCTTATCTTTCCTCCCTCCCTCTCTCCCTCCTATCTTTCCTCCCTCCTCTCCCTTCCCTTTGTCTCCCTCTCTCCCATCTGTCCTTTTAACTAGAGCCCCCTCAAGAGTCAAGCTGCATTTGATTATTCTAGAACTTTCTCCCATGTCCTTTCCTCAGTACAGAGACTCTGTGTAGCATTACCTGTCCTGGAACTTGCTCTGTAAACCAGGCTGGCCTCAAATTCACAGAGATCCTCCTGTCTCTGCTTCCTGAGTGCTTGGATTAAAGGCATGTGCCATCACACCTGGCTTTAATACAGATTTTTTTTTTTGAAGCCAGAATCTAAGACATCTCAGAGAATTTAACACACTCTTGCAATCCCATGTGTGCCCCCAGAAGAGCTACATATTTTGGACCCTGATGCCCAGGGTCATCCCCCATTCATTCTATTTTAGATGCAGGACTAGAAGGTACCTTCCCGACAATGTTTAATCCTAATACTGGCTTAAATTGGCTTTGTCAGTATTGACATACCAGCCAGCTTGGCCACATGTAGGAAAAATGAATAGCCATCAAATTACAATTTGAAGGAGAGCGTCAATACACAGACACTTCAAATGTACAGGAAAACCAGGCACTGTGGCACACACTTATAATCCCAACACTCAGGGTTCTGAGGCAAGAGGAACACAGGTTCAAGGCAAGCCTGGGCTATGAAAGGAGACTCTATCTCCACAAACAAAAGGCAGGAAAGTTGAGAGATTAGCAGCACAGTGATAAACAATACAGTCTCCATCTCATTTCAATAACTGGTAATATTTTACTACAAATAACTTAACTTTCTATTTCATTATACTACACTTTTTGGTCTGAGTTGTTTGGTTTTTTTTTGTCTGATTTTAGGACAGGATATCTCTATGTAGCCCAGGCTAGCCATAATGTGCTATCTTCTTGCCTCAGCCTCCTCAGTGCTAAGATTACAGGTGTATATCACCAATATCTCAACTGCCATTTTTCTTTTGAGACAGGGTTTCATTACTTAGCTCAAGCTGCCTTGAACTTGGTCTGATCTTTTTACAAGCCCATGCCTACTTAGCTTGGTAGGGAAAAGTGGCTGTCTTACTACCTCATGCTCTGCATGAGAGGGTGGCGGTCAAAGTTTGTCCTTCCCTCCTTTTGTTTCCTTATTCACTGGTAAAGGAAGGAAGCATAAGAAGGAAAAGGAAAAAAATCTAGGATGAGGCACATGATGCTGGTTTGGAACTAATATTAAAATATTAAAATAAGACATCTAAGGTTGGAGCAATGGCTTATCAGTTAAGGGCTCTTCCTGCTTTCTCATAGGACCAGAGTTCAGTTCCCAGGATCCATACTGAACAGCACACAACCACCTGTGACTCCAGTTCAAAGGCCTCTTCTGGCCTCCATAGGCATCCCTCCCAACACACACACACACACACACACACACACACACACACACACACACACACACGCATGCAACACATGCATACAAATGCATAGTTAAATAAAACTTTAAATATTTAACAATGGGCTGTCCAGATGGCTCAGCGGGTAGTAGTCCTTGCTATACACACCTAATGATCTGAATTTGATCCCCTGAACCCAGGGTGGAAGGAGAGGATTGACTTCTGAAAGTTGTCCTCTGACCGCCATACACATGTGCCGTGGCACGCACACACAGTATTTAAAATACTAAGAAGGTTGCACTTCTAAGTCATTATGGCTATAAGAAGTAGACAAAGGGTGATGAAAAGGGCAAACTTGTTAAGAGTGGTTTAGTCCACATCGACCCACTGAAAAGCTTCTGTAGTTAACAGTGAGTTCTGGGATCCCTTTTTCTTTCATCTACTCAAGTGTCAATAAATTATTTTGAAAACAAATAGGGTGAGAGGGGCACGGAGCGTCTCACCGTTGCCAGAGGTGTTCGGGGTCACAGTTGTCTAGATAATTAAAGCGGATGATATCAGTGGGATGCTTATCCGACGATCTCCACGGCGGAAGCTCTTTCTCTCCTGGGTTGTTCTTCTTTCTTAAGGAGGTGGAGGATCGCAAAGCTAACAAAGGGGACTGCTTTCCCTCTGGAGAGCTGCCAGGAACGGGCTGAATGTCGGCAACTATGAATCCATCCTTTGGAGGCGTCTAGAGGAAGAAAGTGTGTTATTTCTACCCTCAGACCACCAGAATAACAACACCACTAAGAACAAAGCACACAAACATATTAACCACCCTCCTCCTCCTCCTCCTCCTCCTCCTCACTGTGGCAATGATATTGGTGGTAACGGTTCTGAGGATCACAGCAGCCCCAGTCCCAGGTGTACTTGAACGTGCATAGCAGTTTCTTTGCATTTTCGTATTCCATCTCTACAGTAATTTATTTATTATTGATTTATAGGGTCTTTTGTAGCCCAAGCTCACCTCAAACTCCCTGTACAGCCCAATGTGATCATGAACTCTTGATCCTCTGCCTCCTGAGCACTGAGGTTACGGGACTATTAGAACTTCCTGACAGACAGGCAAACACTCTACCAGATGAGCCGCGTCACCTGCCTTATTTGGTTTTCAAAGACAGTGTCTCAGTCTGTGACCCAGGCTGGCTTTGAGATCACAGCCATCCTTCTTCTCCAGTCCCCAAAGCGCTGGGATTACAGGTGTGAGCACCACTCCCAGCTCTCCCAGTAATTTAAAGATAGCTCATCATCGCTCCTATTTTACGGAGGCAGCGTCTGAAGCTAGAAGAAACTATTCAATCGACCCATAAGGACATAAGGAGGATTTCGATTTGATTCCAGAATTCAAATCCAAGTCTGTCATACTTCAAGTCCGTATGTCAAACCTTTTCATCCTATCCTGTAGCTCTACTACCCACATCTAGCCTGTCACACTGCAGTTAATATATTCATAGAAGGGTACACCCCCCCCACACACACACAGTGCTCTACCCTTAATGAGCTAACAGACAGACAAGTTCAAATTGCACAGGGGTAGACTGTAGCTGTGTCAGTTATCCAAAGCCAAGCCACTCCCCGAGAATAATTCTATTTAATTTCCAAAATTAGAAGTCTGTCTTTTGTGTGCTTGGTTCATAAAGTGTTTTCAATGCGGGTTTAGCCTAAGGGAAGTGGTACTGGTATGTTGAGAAGCCATTAAGAGCTCAATTTTTGTTCATTAAGAGATTAAGGAGGCTTTGCTTCGTAAATCGACTTGCTTCAATTGTGAGTGAAAAATCAAGAATTTCCCCAGTTGGGACTGGGGTGTAGCTCTCTGGTAGAGACTTTGCTAGGGTCTTATATTTCATACCCAGCTCCACCACCAAAAATAACGAAGGAAGGGAGGGAGGGAGGGGTGGGAGGAAGGAAGGAAGGAAGAAGGAAGGAAGGAGAAACAATCCTCATAGTTCCCCAAGCACAGCAAGTTCATTGTTTGAGCCACTCCTTGTTTCTGGTAGTCATTTCTACTCCGAGATTATCCTTAGTAACTGTTTCAATGACAGTGTTTATTTGGGTACGGCATGGTTCCTAGACTGAGTCCTGTGGAAACCTGGTTAGGATCTTTGTACTCTTAGCACCTAGCACATAACAGTGTCTGATAAATATTTACTCACTTAACGAATGATTATGGCTGTATCAGTTTGCTGTCTGCTGCTATGATAAACTCCATGGCCAAAAAAAAGCAACTTGGGGAGGAAAGGATTGATTTCATCTTACAGGTTCAAGTCCATCATTGAAGGAAATCAGGGAAAGATCTTGATGCAGAAACCATGGATGAATGGTGCTTGCTGGCTTGCTTCCAGCCTCATGCTCAGTTACCTTTCTTATACATTATATAGCTTAGGGCCACCTGCCTAGGGTTAGCACCACCCATAGTGGACTGGGCCCTCCCACCTTAGCAATCAAGACAATGCTTCACAGGCATGGCAAGAGGTCAATCCCGGGCATGTCAAGTTGACAATCAAGATTACCCGTTACTGTAGCCAACTAAGAAGACATTTAATATTTGTGTAATTCTGTACGCTGTATAGGCCTCATCTAGAAGGGACATTCATTTTTATTAGCTTACTTAGAAATAAACCCTTGTCTTTTTGCTGGAGAAGTTCTACTTTTATCCCTTGTAATGACTGATATTGTCAATTTGACAGGATCTGGAGTCACTTAGGAGACAAACCTCCGGGCACACCTGCGAGGGAGTTTCTAGACTGGGTTAGTTGAAGTGAAAAGATCCACGCAAACTGGGGCAGCATCATTCTGGGCACTGAGGTTCCCAACTGGATAGAAAGGAGACAGTGACTGAGCACCAGCACCCAACTCTTAGCTTTCTGACTGTGGATGCATGTGACCAGCTGCTATAGGAATTTAGCAGCATTGCTCTATCTAGAGTAGACACTATAATGAACAGCTGTTTCATAGAAGTCCTTTGACCCTGAAGAATCTTTGTGGAAAACAGCGATTGTTTTCCGTGATTTGTAGAATGCTTTTTCTGAAGGAGCATTGTAGCCTCCACGTGACTGTGGTCACAAGATGCCTCTTGTACACCCGAGACTCCTGCGTTACTGTGTACTGCAAACAGTACACAGGAAAGGACTAAAGTCACGAGCACCTGTGATGCTCTCCTTTAGAGAGACATACAGTTAGATCGGGGGATCTTGGTATGAGGAAATACTTTACCCAAAAAACAACTTCGTGGGCTGGAGAGATGGCTCAGCAGTTAAGAGCACTGCCTGCTCGTCTAAAGGCCCCGAGTTCAATTCCCAGCAACCACATGGTGGCTCACAACCATCTGTAATGAGGTCTGGTGCCCTCTTCTGGCCTGCAGGCATGCATGTAGGCAGAATACTGTATACACAATAAATAAATAAATCTTTAAAAAAAAAAAAACCTTGTGTGACAATCAAATCAGCCTTTGAACGGCTGTTCCGGGTTCAGGTCATCAGAGGTCATCAACCTTCCTGCTGCCACACAGGACTGAAATTTCATCTTGGAGGGACCTCTCTCTTCAACCGACCCCACATGACACAGAACACCCCAATAACCAACCACTTCAACATCCTTCAGTCATGACTTCCCACCACTATAGATTGAGAGCCAAAAGTAAGCTTTTCTTTCTGAGTTGCTTTTTCCACAGCAATGATAAAAGCAATTAATATAATAGTATTAGAAATAAAATAATATGGTATAATACCAATAAGTAATAGTAAAATACAGAAAAATCATTAATTCTGAAAAGCACAATGCTTGGTATTCTGACAATAATGAACCCACAACAGTGACGTAAGCAAGTTTTGCTCCTAACATTTCAAGTCTTTTGTGTTGGCAGTCGGGTTAAAGCCTGGGCCTGACACACGCTAGGCAACCTCTGGGCCTACTGCTGAGCTATGTTCCCAGTCTGAATGTAGATTTTCTGGAATTCTGTCATGAGTGGACGTTGAATCTTGTTAAACTTGTTTGCATATCTGTGTTAAAATGATCCCATATCTCTTCTTTTTTTTATTCTGTGACTATTCACATCAAATGAGTGTGTGTGTGTGTATGTGCACTCACATGTGCGTCTGTGAACACATGTGTGAACATGATCATGGAGGACAGAGTAAAACCTTGGGTGTCAGGGTCTCTCCCTGGGACCTGGAGCTCCCCCATTTGTCTTAGCTAGCTGAGCCCAAGGGATCATCTCTCTCCACCTCCCCAGTGCTGGGATTGCAAGTGTGTTCCACCACTTCCGGCTTTTTTGAATAGGTACTGGAGATCCAAACTCAGGCCATCATGCTTGCATGAGGCCCTAGTATGGGTCCCCATGACAGCTAATATATAAACACTCACGCATTGGGCACATATCTATAGTAACAGCATCCCTAATGCTGAGGCAGGAGGCTCTTGAGATCAAAGCCAGCCTAGGCCACATAAGGGAGCCGCTGTCTCAAACAATGAGCTAATTAGCCCACTGACCGGCCAACCAACAAACTTCAGTTCATCTTATAGAATCATAACAAATATGAATATGTAAATTCTAATGGCCCATGCTGACAATTACTGAATATAATGCAGAATTCCCATGTCAGAACTATCTGGCACATAAATCAGGGTGAGGAATCAGAGAGGAGCACACACTCCCCACCCCCAGTCCTGACCTCTACAGGTAGCTGTGGTTGGAGGGCAGCAGGTGAGAGCTCTCTGTAACACGAATATCCTGAGAAGGCCTATGAAGCCTCAGACGAGACGATCGAAGTCGCAGGTATGTCCTTTGACCCATTCCCTTTCCTACAGTCAAGCTGGATCTTTAACTCACAAGTTCTAGAATTTGCTACCACTTCCTGTCTCAAACTTGCCTTGGGTTTGGTGACGTGAAGTTCTCCCACCATTTGAATGTAGTGCTTTTTCCAGACGCCCTGCTCAAACGGCGTTGGGGAGAAGTTGATGTACCAGTTAAAGCGCAGGCACTTGAGCATCCAGAGCTGGTCCAGCTCAGCCAGGCTCTTCCAGTACCAGCTCACCTGGGAAAAGAAAGCAGCCTCCTCATGGTCACAGCCTTGCTGTTTCCTCTAGGGCAGAGTTGCGCTGAGGGACCCCAGAGAACTGCTGTCATTTGCCTTGGAGGCGCAGCGTGGTAATGAAACACTTATGATCCTCCTGCAGTGTTCTGGAATTACAGGTATGCCCCACCACACCTGCTCTACAGGGATATATCTCAATTTAACTCTGGTTTATTTTTTAAATATTTTTTAAACATTTATTTATTTTTACTTTTATGTGTAGGAGTATTTGCCCGTGTGTACGTATAGGCATGCAATCCAGAAGAGGAGTCAGGGCCCTGGAACAGGAATTATAGACAAGTTGTGAGCTGCCATGTGGGCGCTGGGAACTGAGCCTGGATCCTCTGCAAGAGCAGCAAGTGCTCTTAACTGCTAAGCCATCTCTCCAGCCCCCTAACTTCAGTTTCACTCAGTAAAGAATACTTGTAAGAAATACTGGCCTCTTTTTTTTCCCTAAGCCCCCTGAGGGTACAATGGCACATTCCATTCTACCTATCTTTCTTTCTGTTTTATTTTGCTTTTGGGAAAGGGTTCACTCTGTAGCCCAGGATAGCCCTGAACTCACAATGGTTCTCCTGCCTTAGCTTTCCAAGGGCTGAGTTCACAGCTGTGCAGCTTAGCTTAGCTATCTGTCACTCTTGTCCTCTTAGTAGACATCTCATACACGCCCTCTTTTGTGCTCTTCTATTTACAGGTGAGCTGCACTGCACAATCTGGGATGTTATTGTAGCTGTGTACACAGGCACCCTGCACTGCACAGTGTAGGGCAGTGGTTCTTAACCTGTGGGTCGCGATCCTTTGAGGGGTTGAACAACCCTTTCGCAGGGGTCATGTATAAGATATCCTGCACATCAGACGTTTATATTATGGTTCATAACAGTGGCAAATTACAGCTCTAAAATATCAACAAAAATAAATTCATGGTTGGGGGTCACTACAACATGAGGAACTGTATTAAAGGGTCACAATATTAGGAAGGTTGAGAACCACCGGTCTAGGTTGTTATTGTAGCTGTGTGCTAGGTGGCAATGCTGTTCTGCTGAGGAACCATGTATATGAGTATAATTGCTAGCAGTTTCGTCATCTGATACTCCTGGTGTCTTATACACAGACACACACACACAGACCCCCCCCAAGTCTACAGAGTTAGACATAAATAAAGGTCAACAGCCATTCATTCAAACTTTGTAGAATAAAATCCATCACTTCATCTTGTGCCCATGCATGTGAGGGTTCATCTTTAGGTTATTCCACTCTCAGAGTTTCCTCAGGCTGTCCCAACAAAATGCTATGTGCCACTCCATCGTCTTTACCTGTGCACAACGGCAAAGGCTCCGTGGGTCCAAGAAGGAAAAGATATAGACAGATAACACCCTTGGCAGCTTGGTAGTAAAATCCAGGGCCTCCGCTGGAATTCTTTCCTGCAGCTTTCGACAGCAGAACTTCTGCTGGGCCAGGGAGCAGCGCTCTAGAAGGCCTGTAAGGATTCTTCTCCTTTGAGAGTCTGTCCATTTGTCAAACTAAGGAACAGAGTAAGAGAGTCCCATGCTTATTCTGATCAATCGTGAGGAAGAGACTGTAATGTTCTGTCTCTTTAAGAGACAAGCCACACCCACTCCCTTCCTGCTTGCAGCCCTGGTCCTCTCTTCCCGCCTCTCTTTCTCAGGAAGAAGCAGCTTCTGCCTCTCCCCACTTCTCCCCTTTCCCCCTTCTCTCTCTCCCCTCTTTTCCCCTTTTCCCTTCCCTTCCATAACCCCTAAATAAATGTCCAACTCCACTCTGTATGGTGTGCCTATCCATCTCTCTCTTGCCTGCCCCCTACCACCACATGAAGACCTGGAGACCTGCCGCGTGGTCTCGTGCACCATCCCTGCCTAGGACTGCCCACTGCCGGGGACTTGCACCATCCTAGGACCCACTGTCTGCCGCCGGGGACCAGCCAACCGCCCACAAGGCTTGCTGGGGACCAGCCACCTTCTTGCTGATTGGTCTCGTGTGCAGTCCTGCTTGGGACTGGCTGCTTTCGGCAGCAAGCTGCTGGGGACCCACAGCAAACCCATTACATTGGTGCTGAGACTCCTGAACCAGGTTTTTTTCTACTCCCACCACCGGCTTCGATTGGTGAGTCTCCCCCATTCTGCTATGGTTGCTTCCCTCAGCTAAAATCGTATTTGGACTGACCCAGGGTTAGTGCTGCACACTCAGTGCGGTGCCTTCAACTGGGGGTCCAGGGTCCCTCAGATTCTTTCTCTTTTTCCATTTCTTCTCTTTCCTTTTTTTTTTTCTTGCTGTAAAAGGCCGCTGGGAGCAGCCTCTGGCCTCTCTGGCTTCCAGTCGTAACTGGATCCAGCTGGGCCTTACCTTCCCACTCATGGCCTGGGGGGACGCCCCCCCATGAGTCTTGCGAAGGTCTCGTGCTGATTCACACCCCACCCACAGTTGAGAGACGTCTCACTGTGCTCCTAGTGGTGTTTCGCGGGTTTTCACCATTTCGGCTGTGGGGAGCAAGCTATCCATGTCAGTCCCCTGGCTTTTTTCAATTCCAGCCGTGGCATGGTGCAGTTTTTTCAGTTCCAGCCTTTTGCTCCCCTCTGCAGCTTGTGGCATGGCGGCTCAGCCACAGAGCGGATCATGCCTCTAGATCTCTCTTATTAAGCTTAAAATCCCTGCAACTCAAAAATTGTGGGTTTTCCATACAACATGTGACTGCTGCCATTTTGACTGGGGTCAGGTAACTTTGTCGCCATCTTGGCTGAGAGCCAGGTCAGGTGACCAAGTTTCACCATCTTTACTGAGGTATTCTCTGCCTGGTTCTCCACTGTTAACTCTGTTACATGGGTAACCTTACCACCGAGCCAGGTCAGGTGACCAGGTTCTCCCATCTTTACTGAAGTATACCCCGCCTTGTCCCCCAGTTTACTTACATCTCATTTTAGACTACAAAAACAATAAGTCTCATGTTTTAAACTGGTATGTACTTTCAAGTCTCTTACAAAAATACCTTATATTTAATCCAACCCTCATTTAAAATATATTAAAATATTCTCTACTCTTGTCAGTTCTGCCGTTAACCTTCTATTGCAAGCAGTTTCTTCTTCTTTCTGTCTTTTTACAAGTGTAAATCTTACCTGTGAAGTTGAGAGCCAATGCGGTCAAGCTCAGACCCAGCTCTCCAGGCAGATTCTATACTGTAGTTATACCTAATAAACAGCCCTCAACTGCTCAGAGATCTAAAAAATATGACATTTATTAAAAAACTTTTCATAACAAAAAGAGACAGGTTGTTTCCTAGCAGCAGCACTCTACTTCCTCCAAAGAAGACAGACCACTGGGTAAAACTCCCTTTCATCTAAACTGAAGATCTCCAGACGTGGACAGAATCGCTGGAATTGACAGCCTAAGCTGCTAAGTTCAAGGTAGGACTGTCTTCCTACAGATTTCTTAGCCCACAGGATCTTCTGGAGCCTGGCGGGCCCTGCTCCAGAAACAGAAAAAATCAAATGTGACCTTCAGCGACCATGGAGGACCCTGAGGAGTAGCTCTGGGTGCCAACCAAGTAAGTTCTCTGTCATTTTTTAATCAGTAACTCAAGTAAAATTTTATCCTTCTCAAAGATCTCTGATGCAGTTTGACAGCTGAGAGGCTTTGTCAGTTTAAAAGGACAACCTCACCAAACAAATTTTAGATCAAATTTCTCTCTCATGAGGCCTTTCATAGTCTTAAAAATACTTTTCATTGTGCAAAAATATCTGTCACAGTCATTCTGACATAAATATGCTACTGTTTATACAATGTATATGCCTAAAACTTCTGTTTTCACAAACCCAAAGAATTCTTGTGAGCTCCAGGGAGCTGAATTGAAGGATCCACCTTAAACAGGTCAGATACACCACCCCCCCTCAATTCCCTGGTCCTAAAATTTTTTTTTCCTTAATTTAACTTTGTCCTCTGCTCTGTCAATACCTTAACCAGGTATAAGAGACACCAGACATTTCCATGCCACAAACACCGGACAGGAGCAAAGAGACCAACCATGCCAGGATGTGGCCAGCACCCAGCCTTCTCAGGTTCCCTCCCAAGACAACGCCCACAAATAAGCAGGAAGCAGTCTCGAGAATCTGCTGATCCAATTCCTTTAATTTGTGGTGCCTAATCTCCCGCTTTTTAGTATAAAAAAGAGATGGGAATGTAATGTTCTGTCTCTTTAAGAGACAAGCCACACCCACTCCCTTCCTGCTTGCAGCCTTGGTCCTCTCTTCCCATCTCTCTCTCAGGAAGAAGCAGCTTCTGCCTCTCCCTACTTCTCCCCTTCCCCCTTATCTCTCTCTCTCTCTCTCTCTCTCTCTCTCTCTCTCTCTCTCTCTGTCTCCCTCTCGGAGAGGCAGCCTCTCCCCCTTTCTCTTTTTTTCTCTCTCTCTCCCCCCTCCCCTTTTTCCTTCCCCTCCATAACCCACCTAATAAATTTCCAACTTTACCCTACATGGTGTGCCTGTCTGTCTTCTGCCCACCCGCCACCCACATGGCTCACCGCCTGGGACGCCCAGGGGACCAGCCACCTTGGGAGACCTGCTGTGTGCTGCGCCCAGCCCTGCCCGGGACTGGCTGCTCCCTGCCTGCTGGAGATCTCAAAGAAAACCCATTGCAGAGACCAACACAGAAAGTGAGTTTAGTAAATAGCGCATAACATGCATTTGTTGCTATACCAGTTTGGTAAATTCCACATTTCACCACGAACTTATCCTTTCTCGCATGTCCATGTACGTGACCAGACCAAATGCATCAGACAGAATGCATCTGGCCTAGACCTTCAGTGTATATGTAATAGTCAACTTGACCAAATGTCAACTTGACACAATCTAGAATCACTTGAAGAGTCTCACTGAGGGGTTGTCTAGACCAGGTTGGCATTTGGGTATGTTCCTGAGACAGTGTCTCACTGAGGGATTGTCTAGATCAGGTTGGCATTTGGCCATATCCCTGGGGGAGTGTCTTGATTATGTTAATTGATGTAGGCCCATATTTTCTGCATGGTGTGACAGCCAAGTTCTCGGTCCAAAGCAATCCCTCTAGACAGGCTGTCCCTACCTAACAAAAGGCTCAGGAGGTAACTGCTCCTTCTCTTTTGTTATTATGTAGTTCGCCTGGGAAGAGGTGTGAATTCCAAGCTGGTGACTGCAGTCCCCCTACCCCCCCCCAAGAGAATATTAATGAGCTTCCACCTTGGTTTACCTTGGGGAATAAAAGGTGTTTGAATAATAAACGTGGGTGATCCTCAGGAATGAATGAAGCCTGGGACTCCCTTCTGATATTGCTGTGTGAACTGTGTCTCAATTTTTCCCACGCCTCCACGCCGGTCCAGAGAGGGAAAAGTAGTTTATGTTGGGGCATCGGACACCAACACAGCCTATAGTGGGAGGCACCATTCCCTAGGCAGGGGATCCTGTGCTAGCTAAGTGCTGAGAGAAAGCTGAGCATGTAGGCACATATGCACTTATCTTTCTCTGCTCTTGACGGTAGGTGTGACTAGCTGTTTTAAATTACTGCACTGATGTCCCTGCTGTGTTGGACGATAACCAGAATTGTGGACTAAGATGAACCCTTCCTCCCACGGATTGCTTTTTTGTTGAGGTGTTTTATCATAGCGCACATGACATGACACTAGGAAACATAATAAATAAATGTGTGTATGAAGAGCAGGGAGAAATGAGTGATCCTAGATTGCTCTTAGCCAGCTTTCTCCTGTCTCCTACAGTTGAGAAGCTCATGTTCAGGAAACATGTCATGTACCTACAAGACAATCCCCACAGACATGCCCACAGGTCAGTCTAGTTTAGATAGCTCTTCAGCTGAAATTCCCTTCTCAAGTGAGGTTAGTTTGTGACAAGCTGATAGTTAAAATTCTCCTTCACAGTATGTGTGTGAATTCATTTTTGTTGGGGTACAGATGTGAGAAATGCCCCTGTAGGGTGTGCCCCTCCAACTTCAAAAGGAACCTCTCTTTCAAAAATTTAAATCACCATGTGATGACTTTGGAGCCTGTCTGTAAAAGTTCCACTTCCTCTGCTTCCCTCCGAACACTGATTCAGAGTTATTAGAAACTGTCTCCTGGATTACAGTTTACCTCATGTAAAGTCTGTTTATACGCTCTGAGTTTGGATTATTTGACAGGAGAGAATACTCAGTGTCTCGCTCTTAATTTTCTACTGTTTGTAATATTCAAGATGTCCTCATTTATACATTGCAGGTCATTATAGCTACATTGTAGGGATATTGTGAGGATTATATACTATCGTGAGGATTACATATACCTATGCATGTGTATGTGTGTGTGTGTACATTGTATAAGTGACACCTATTATTCTAAAATGCCATGGAGATCTTAAAAACAATAAGTAAGTGGTAAAATTTATGTACAAGAGATATGCAAGACACTTTAAAAGCTTCAAGCTGTCATTTCTGTGCCTTGACATGGCCCAGTCAAGGTAAGCTCCCCAGATTTCCTTAGTGCCACATAAGAGAATGAACTCACATTATAGTGTGAATTAAAATGAATATAAAAGAACATTAGGATCATAAAAACCTATATAGGAAAACACTGAAACACTCTCCCTGGAGATTAAAAAGATAATTACATGGACTCTTCATTTGTTTCGCTGATCCAGAAAGTCCAGGATAATTTACATTTGGCTCGGATAGGTGTTTTTTGCCTCAGGGATTTTCCTTTCTAATTGTGTTTGTTTTAGCTAATAGAAAATGAATTTGCATTCCTTGAACCCCTACCAAGTCAAGGTGGGGGTGATGACTCAGAATACTGAGCAGCAGGGGAAAAAAGTCCCTTTGGAGTTTAGAAGGTGCTAGAATAAACTAGGAAGTAGCTAATCCACGCAGAGTTCACTGGGCAGGAATTTAGCAACCTCCCTTATTTTTTGCATCAACTCTTCAGTAAAATACAAAGCATAAAAGGAAGGGATGAGAATGTGAGGCTGGGAGCCATTAGAATTCTCTTATTCTACTGTCACATGGTGTTGGGGTTCACTCCTGAAGGATGCAGTTCTGTGGGGTATTCTTATAACTGTGAGCATGCTATTTTTAGAGTTGCTGTAGCTTAAGCTGTCAGAGTTCACCAATCTCTGGGAGACAGGTGAGGTGATTTGGGAGGCTTCCCCCGGCTTGTGGAGTGTGTGTGTGTGTGTGTGTGTGTGTGTGTGTGTGTGAGTGATTGATGCTGGGAATCACCACCTATCACTGTAGACATCAAGGCAGGGTCTCAGCCAGATCCAGCACTCACAGGGTTATCTTGCTAGCCACCTTGCTCTGGGGATCCTGGCTCTGCTTTCAAAGACTAGACTTACAAGCAGAGACAACGCCCATCTGGACTTTATCTGGATTCTGGGAACCCGAACTCCCATCCTCACACTTCTGAGGCAAGCACTTTAACCACTGAGCTATCTCCATAGCCCTTTAATCCCTGCGCTTGGGAGGCAGATCTCTGTAAGTTCAAGGCCAGCCCGGTCTACAGAGTAAGTTCCAGGATAGCCATGCCTACACAGTAAAATCCCGCCTCAAAAAACAAACAAACAAACCAACAACAAACAAACCAAACAAAACAAACTTAAAAACCCTCACCTAATTAACATGCCCAATTAAATTTAAACACCTCATCCTAACACAGGGTTTCCCTTTTTACCTTTATAAACTGCTAGTTTCCCATGGGCCACATCTGTCTGCTCTCTATCCAAAGGCAGTCCTTTGTCACTCTGGGACAAAGTTCCCTGATCTCTCTCTCCCGTTCCCTTCCCCATCTCCCCAGTCCTCTATCTCCAGTCTTTGTCTCTAATTCCCTGCCCTTTGTCCCACTGGGAGAAATAAATCTCCTTTGTGCTGATAACTTTTGTCTTGGGGCTCCTGAGATAAAACCCATCCCTTACAATACCTGCTCCCCTCATATATACACAAAATTAAAAATAAAACTTTTAAAATTTGAAGACTTTGAAGGGCTGAGAGATGATAGCTCAGTTGTTAAGGGGTTTGCCTTGCCAGATCTGAATTTAGACCCCCAATACCCATGTAAAAGCTGGGTGTGGCCACACACTTCTGTAATCCCAAAGTTGTGGAGGTTGAGATGGGAATCTTTGGGGTTTACTGGCCAGCCAGAATCCATGAGCTCCAGATTTATAAGAGATCCTTCCTGCCTTAAAAAGTAAGGAGGGACAATAAGGTGGCTCAGTAGTTAAGGTGCATGGTGTACAAGTCTGGTGACCTGAGTTTGATCTCAGAAATCTATGTAAAGATGGAAAGAGAGAACAGACGCCAAAAAATTGTCCTCTGACCTCCACATGAGCACTGTGGCACATGTGCCCTTATACACACACACACATGAAAATGAGAAATAAAGTGTACAATTGACTGTGTTTTAGTATAGTTACAAGATCACAGAGTCATCACCACTATCTAATCTCAGTTCATTTTTATACCACTCCAATAAAAAAACAGAAATGGCACCCTGGTCTCTGAGGTCCCTTACATTTAACTTTTCAGTTGTCATCTACTACCTTTCAGAGACTCAGTAACCATGGGAGCCATGAAGCCATTTTAGTGTCCACGCATTTGGGTCCAATCTCATCCTCACCTGGGATGGTGGATGGGGCACTCACAGAAGCATCCACCATAATGCGAATGGCTTCACCATTTATTTTTCTTATTTTGAATTACCATCAGATTATTAAAGATAAAATGATTTGGAAAAAAAGAAATACATAAGCATTTATGCTATGGGATGATCTTTCTGTATGCTGTGAATATATATTCCTTTCATTGGTTAATAATAAAAGCTGTTTGACCAATAGTCAGGAAGGATAAAATTAGGTGAACAATAAACTGAGATGAGGAGGGGTAGAGTCAGGAGAGATGCCAGTCAGTGCCAAACAAGCAGGACTTGTTGAAAATGAGGTAAAAAGCCTTGGTCCATATGGAGAAATATAGAAAAAATATGGGTTAATTTAAATGTAAGAGTTAGCTAGTAATAAGCCTGAGCTACTGGTCAAACATTAATAATTAATATAAGCCTCTGAGTAATTATTTGGAAGTGGCTGTGGGACAGAGAAACCTCTGTTTACATATTTCATTCTATTTTAAACTGTTTTTTTTTTTTGGGAGGGGTAAGTAGGAGAAGATTGACTTATGAAAACAGGGACTCAGGAGCCCAGGCTGACCTTGAACCTGGTACATAGCCTGAGGCTGTTCTTGAATAGATTCTCCCACCTCTGCTTCCCAAGTGCTGGGATTACAGGCTTTTAAGTGTACAGTGGCATTAAATAATTTCACATTATAGTGCAACCACCACTACCACCTGTCTCTAGAACTTTCTCAAACCAAGAGTCTATACCCATCAAACACTAGCTCCCCAACCCCTGGTCGCCTCTGTTCTATTTTCTATCTGCATGAACTTGCCCATTCTAAGTACTTCATATAAAGTGGAGTTGTACAATATTTGTCTTTGAAACTGGCTTATTTCACTTAGCACACAATGCCTTAAAAGCTCATCCATGATATATAGTATGTATAAGAATTACTTCCCTTTTATGGCTGAATAATACCCCACCATATGAACACAGCATGTTTTGCTTATTCACTTACCTGTGGATGGATATTTGGATTGTTTGTGCTTTTGACTATTTTTAATACCGTTGCTATAAACATTCATGAACAAGTTTTTGTATGACCATATGTTTCCAATTCTCTTGAGTAGCAGAAAATATTTACTTGTGACTGTAGAGTAATTCAACAAGAAATTTGTTGCCCAGAAACACATAACTTGACATTATTCAGTAATGGATAATGACCTCTGGGACTCTGTCTCCTCATTAGAGGAACAGATGAGAAAGTCCTCTCCGATGATGAAGGGTAGCTGTAGCTTGTTAGGCAGAAGCATGAAGTTGTTAGTGTTCTCTGAGGAAGTTCAAGTATACACAGGATAGTGCACCTGCTACCCAGATGCTGGGGGCCCAGTGGATGAACTGTACCGGTTATTGACATCATCTCTCAGACCCAAACCCACATCACTAGCTCTGTGGTTCCAGGAGGCTGAATCGCCGTAGCCATATTTCTCCGTGGACAGCTAGCTCTCTGCTGAATGCTGCCCGTGAAGAGGGAGGCACTAGGGGGAAACTGAGGAAGGAGAGACAAGCTCCTTTCTGTTCACCTGCTGCTCCTGTCAACTCTACCCTGACTCTTCACCCTGATTTCTCGCTCCAACTTTCCCCCAGACGACCTTGAATCGGCAGGCTTCCTTGGATATATAAGAACCAGCTGGCTGGGATGCCTGCTGTTCTCCCTCAGGAGAGTGGGTCCCCTGCTGGGCTGGAGCAAGTAAGGCTGGCATTAGCTCAGTTCTCCACCGACTCTCATCAATCCCTTCCTGAGTCTTTTCTTCAATATCCGCTCACCAATGCTTTTGATTAAATTATGTCTGTTAAAATAATGGATGAGCTGTGTTTTCCAGGGAGACTCTAAATGGAAATTATCAGTCATGCTTCTCAGGAAGGAGCTGGCACTGCCTTAGGTACACATGGCACCAAGGCAACGTTGCAGACAGAGTGTTTGTGTACTGAAACATTCACACGTTGAAATATTTACTGTCTGTCTGTCTACTGGTTTTTCAAGACAAGGTTTCTCTGTGTGTAGCCCTAGCTGTCCTGGAACTCACTCTGTAGACCAGGCTGGTGGCAAACTCAGAGATCCTCCTGCCTCTGCCTCAATGAGTACTGGGATTAAAGGCATACACCCCTTTTCTGGCCTCCATGGGCAGCAGGCACCCACATGGTGCACATAAACACAGGCAGGCAAAATACCCATACACATAAAATAAATCTAAATAAAAATTAAAACAAACATGAACTCCTAAGCTGCAGAAGGGGGGGGTAGTAAGTGGGACCTTTGCTAGGTGGAGCCCTCAACAGGATCAAAACAGATCCCAGAGGACTCTTTCCCCCTTCCTGCCCTTTCAGAAGACAGCAAGATGGCTGCACAAGAGGGCTTTCAACAGACCCATCACCAGCACCTTGATCTTGAGACTTTCCAAATCCCAGAACTAAGAAAAATAAATAAATAGCCACTTGGCCTATGGTTTTCATTACAGTAGCTTGAATAGACCAAAACAGAGAAGATACTGATGTGGGATTCCCTTCTGTATGCTGTGAATGCCATTGGTTAATAAAGAAGCTGCTTTGGGCCTATTGCAGCACAGAATAGGGCAAAATGGGAATTCCAAGCAGATAGATGTAGAGAGAGAATGGGCAGAGTCAATGAGAAGCCATGTAGCTGCCATAGGAGACAGATGCTGGACACCAGACGGAACCTTACTGGTAGGCCACAACCACATGGCAATACGTAGATTACTAGGAATGGGTTAATTTAAGATATAAGAACTAGAAATACGCTTAAGCTATTGGCCAACCAGTATTGCAATGAATAGGTTTTCTGTGTGATTATTTAGGGTCTGAGTGGCCAGGAAACAACAAGCAGGCTCCACCAACAATATACCAGGGTACAGAAACAGGCATACTTTATTTTTACTATCTATCTATCTATCTATCTATCTATCTATCTATCTATCTATCTATCTATCTATCCATCTATCTATCTATCATCTATCTATCTATCTTTATCTTCTGTCATCTTTCTTTCCTCCCTTCCTCCCTCCCTCTCTATCTCTCTTTCTTTCATCTAGCTATCTTGTGGTATTGAGGATTAAACCCAAGGCCTTGTGAAAGCTAGGCAAGTACTCCGCAACTCAGACATCCCCAGAAGCGCTGGATATTTTAAATGCTTTACCCATTTTCCAAGCAGAGCTCTTCGTTCTTCAAACACCTACAGCAAATAGAAGAAAATAGGGTCATTTTGGGCATCATGGCTCAAGATACCCACTATAAATAACACCATTAAAGGATCAGTGAGTAGGGATTTACTGCTTCAACCGAGTATGAAGAGACAGGTTGCATTTCGGAGAGGGCACTTTATTTACTTATTAAATGGCCTTGTACTCTCTATGTAGGCCAAGGATGACCTTGAACTTCTGGTCTTCCTGTCTCCACTTCCAGAGTGCTTGGATTACAGACTGTGCCATCACTTCTAGTTTACACAGACCTGGGGCTCTGAGCACGCTGGGCAAGCACTCTACCACTGAGCCATACTACCAGCCCACTTTACTTACTTTTAATCTAGGCAAGCCCTCTCTTTTTAGTTTCTGTACATGGCATAATTCATATGAAAGAAGTAACCTGTTCTCCCTTCTCTCTTTCTTCCTATCCTCCTTCCATTTTCTTTTCTTTTTTTCTTTTAGATAGGGTCTCTCTCTATAGACCAGGTTGGCCTGGACCTCAATTTATAGTTCAAACTGGCCCAACCAACCTGATCTTCCTGTCTCTGTCTCCCAAGAACTGGGGTTACAAGTGTGTACCACCAAGACTCACTGAGAAGTTGTTCTTTACGAGAAATGAAGTAGGAAGGGAGAAAGGAGCTGTAAAGAGTATTTGAGTCTCAGAATTGGAAGGCCATAAACTGACACAGACAAATAAGAAAATGGAGCTCCTGGAATTTTTCAATATTAATCACGTAAGAACTTGTAAAATACATGAACAAGCAATTCTGTTTCTTCCTCTCTCTCTCTCTCTCTCTCTCTCTGTGTGTGTGTGTGTGTGTATAGAGGCCAAAGGTCAACAGCATCAAGTATCTTCCCTAATTTCTCTCCAACTTATTTTTTGAGACAGGGCCTCTCACTGAACCTGGAGCTCATCAGTCTGGCTAAACTGGCTGGCCAGCGAGCCCTGGGTATCCAATGTCTCTGCCTCCTGGGCATTGAGATATAAATGCATGCTACTGTGTGCAACTTTTTTGCAGGCTCTGGGCATCAAACTCAGGTCCTCACGCTTGCCAAACTTTACTAACTAACAAGCACTTTACTAACCAAACCACCTCTCCAGTCCTGCTTTTGTCTTCAGTGTATACATACATACGTGAATATCCATGGGCTTACTAATTAGAAAATTAGTAATTTCTGTATGTGTGCCTCTGGGCTGACAACTTTATGTCTGCATAGGTTTGCTCTTATATACTATTTGGGTTAGAAACCATGTCCTACGCATTTGACACATCCAAGCAGAGTGCTGGTATAGCATATGACAAGCACCCGAGACAATACATTCCAATGGATGTGACTGATGGCCTTATGGGTGTTGCAGAACAGTGTGAGTAAAAATATACGTTGATATTTTTCTGAGCCTCAGAGCATATGTGGATTTGAGCATACGAAGAGAAGAAGACCAACATGGGTATGTTTGGCAGAGGAGGAGTTATACAGAGAGGAAGAGAGAATAATGAACATATGTGACTGTGTCTCCCACGCCAACACAGACACCCTCTGTTAGCTTTCAAATGGGGATCAATGTTACCGCTCTGGATCGGCCCTGCAAGAACGTTCCAGCTAGGAGAGGCTGTGCAGACCTTGCTCCTTCCTGACTGTGGAGGATGAGAAGTTGGCCTCATGCTGCCAGCAGGCCAACCTTTCCTCTCTCAGACCCTCACACTCTGGTCATCAGAGGCATATTGAAATGGGGGCTAAAATAGCAGCTTCAGCAAGTGCCATGAGAGCCTTCACTCTCCTGTGCAAGGAATCTGACACACCACATGTAGATACTTTCTGCATCTTAGAGAAGGATAAAAAGGATTTTTGCCTCTTCCCACCCCAATCACTGCCACTGGGATGCTATGATCCCATAATAATGACAACAGATAAATTCAGGATGACAGATGCAAATAGTAGAGAATGTAGAAAACATAGAAGAGACAAAATTAAATCTGGATTCAAACAGTTCTGGGGCCCCCTCTCCTCTAGCACTACCTCTACAAGCCAAGCCGCCAATGCTGATGCAATCCTGATGCCCAGGGCCCCTCCCCTTTCTGCCCTACTCATGCTTCACAGTGGCTGAAGAATATCTGGGTTTTGTGTTTTGTTGTTTGACACAGGGTTTCTCTATGTAGCCCTGGCTAACCTGGAACTCACTATGTAGACCAAACTGGCCTCAAAAACCCTAAAGAGCTTTTTATCCAACTTACTTATTTTAGACAGGACAGACAGACTCCCATAAAAGTTACTTTGTTCACATTTAAAAAAAAATACAAACCAACCACTAGGTCTAGCTGAGCAAGGTGGTTGGTACAGGACTGTAGTCTCAGTACTCAGCAGGCAGAGGTAGGAAGATAGGAAGTTTGGGGCACAATTGGGCTAACCAAAAGAACAAAGGCCAAGTGTGATAGCACACACCTGCACTCCCAGCACTTGGAAAGCAGAGGCAGGAGGATCAATGCAAGTTTATCCTTAACTACACAGTAAGTTTAAGGCTAGTCAGGCTTACGAGAGACCCTGTATCAAAAAAACAAAACAAAACAAAATCCCAAGACAAAACAAAACGAAAACAAAGAAAGAAAGAAAAGGGAAGGATGGGGAAAAGAAAGGGAGGGAGGGACCCTGGTACTGAACTCTGCCCTTGGTTTTTCACTATAATTGAGGTCTTCTCCATCCTGGCTGCCTGGAACTTAGTATATAGCCTAGGTGGCTGGAACTGATGCTTCCCCTGCCTCAGCATCCTGAGTGCTAGGATTATAGGTGGATCCCACCACCCCTGCAGCCCTAAATCCTTGTAGAACTCCTGCCAGTGCTCTGCCTGGTGTGGGAAGAAGACTGGGTCTTGACATCATCAATACGTTTTCAAAAGGGGGTTGGGCGGCACCATCACAGTGTTCCCTGAAGGTGTGTCTCATGGTAACATTGACGGGAGAGCATAGTCCACAGAAAGTGTCAGGAAAGGAATGAGGGGGGAAGTGGGTTCCGTCATGCAGCAGGCTAAAGCAAACACAATGTCTAAGCCAGACCTGGCGGTGCAGGCTTATCATCACAGCTACTCAGGAGGCTGAGGCAGGAGGATCACAAGTTCAAGACCTATGTAGGCTAAAGAGTGAGTTTAAATCAGCTTAGGTAATTTTGTGAGACTGTGTCTTAGAAAGTAAAAAAGGAAGACTGGGGACACAGCTCAGTGGCATTGTGTTTTCTAAGAATCTGGGAGGCCCTGGATTTGAGAGCAAGCAGTGAAAAGAAAAGGAAAAACCAACACCTATACAGACTCCAAGCAATCCCAGGCATTCACAGACGGTATCTCCACCCATCAGAAACTGACCACAGAAGGGGGGGGACGACAATGAGCAAATATCACAGTCTCTCCTGCCTCACATATACTGACTCAAAGTCAAGAGGACTCCAATCTGGCTGAGTCTGCCCTTAATACATTACATATATAAACAAATTATATATAAAACTTATAATTATAGCTTATATATAACTATATATATAGTATAACTATATAATATATATAATTTGGGGCAAATAATTTTGCTGTCAGTCCTCATTTGGATTTGCATTCTTATGTTCCCTGAACTAGAGTGAATTTTCATTCCAAAGACGTGCAATCAGGGCCTTCATTTTTAAGGAGCTAGAAAACAGACTATCTCTTTGAAATGGCAATATTAAAATGGCTCTTCTCTCACAGAAGGCTGCAGTCTGTTTATATCACAGTTTACCCACAGCCTGCTGTTAAGTCAAAATCCCTTGGTTGTTATTTTAGTCTGTTGACACTTCAATTACATATTTCCTTGTGTGACATCACTGCAGTAGAGGAGGGAGCTACTTTGGAAATCCTAAATTATGATCGATAGATGGCATCGAGGTGCTACCTCCCAGAATGCCCTTTTTACAGGCACTGTGGGACACGTGGGAATCACGCACCAAAGCAATGGGGATGTGCACTTTTCATGTTTGTAAATTATATGTATTTAAGGTGTGCAACATAATGTTTTGGGATGCATATACAAGAGCGAAATAATCGCTAGCGTCAAGGCAATTATCCTGCCCATCCTTGTCCATGGCTAACTTTGTGTGGGGGGAACGTGATCCTTCTAATTACAACACTGGCTGGCAACATAGGTACTATTACAACACTCTCCCCTAGGAATCCTCAGTGCCCAAATTACTCTGTAATCTGCTGCATTTGCCTACCTTGATGATGCTTTTATTTTTTTAAGTAATCTAAATTTGAATTCAGTCTCTCAGCTGAAAACCTGCTGTGAAGTTAGAACCCTGAGTCTCTTATTTTAGGCTGGCTTGGCTATTATGTATTTCACATTCTGCCACAGAACAGAGGAAAGACAAAAATTAAAAGACAAGATGGAAGACTGGAGATGTAGCTCAGTAGACTGCTTACTTAGCCTGCATGATGCCCTGGGTTCAACCTTCAGCCCCTTATAAATAGGCTTTAGAGCCACAGGCCTATAACTCTTGAACGAGGGAGGTAAATTCAGGAAGATTAGAAAGACGGAGTTATTTGTGGTTACATATTGCGTTCAAGGCCAATTGACCTACATGATACCCTGCCCCCAAAGAAGGGGGATGGGTGCTGAAGAGATGGCACAGTGGTTAAGATCATCTGCTGCTCTTACATGGAATCTGGGGTTCATTTCTCAGCACCCCAGTAGGGTGGGGCACAACTGTCTGTAACTCCAGGTCTGGGGACTCTGATGACCTCTTCTGGGCTTCATGGCCAACTATATGTGTGTTCTCTCATTCTCTCTCTCTCTCTCATTCACACACACACACACACACACACACACACACATTAAAAATAAAATATTTTTTTAAAAATAGAAGCTCACAATTGCATACATTTTTTAAAAAAATTATTTGAAACAAAAAGCTAACTGAACGATATTTTTGAATATGGGAGTTATGAATGATGAGTATTTTCTCTAAAAAATTTCATTAAATGTGACAAAAGCCATTAAAGAACAAGGATAAAACCATGCCATGTTCCCTATGTTGTATCGATCCTTTCTAGAACTGAAGAATTTATTTAGTATCCATTGGGAGGCAGCTGGTTGACAGCCAGGAGCCCGAAGAAGCTGCCTTGGCCAAGGTCATGACCTTGGAGGGGAGAGCAGCTGGTCACTGAAGGGCAGTGTCAACTATAATGGCCAGGCCTCCCTAGGATCACGACAGCTGGTGTCCTATGGGGACAGTGGAGATTGCACTGCAGCTCACCTTCCTCCTTGTCCCCAAGCCTACACTCTTCCCTTCCGCATTAGAGTTCTCCAGAGGAACAGAAATTGCATGCGTCTGTACAGGATTTACTACAGTGGTTTACAGGCTGCGGTCCAGCTAGTCCAACAATGACTGTCTGCCAACGGAAGGTCCAAGAATCCAGTGGTTACTCTGTCCACAAGGCTGGATGTCTCAGCTGGTCTTCAGTATATGCCAGAATCTTGAAGAAGTAGGCTCTCATGCCAGTGAAGGAAAGGACTTGCTAGCGAGAACAAGGTGGCAGAGACAGCAAGCTTCCTTCTGTGTCCTTTATGTTATTCTGGCTGCCACCAGAAGATGTGGTCCAGATTAAAGGATGGAT
>PVIU01022944.1:0-28351 GCA_004026605.1 Ondatra zibethicus | reverse complement strand
GTATGTGTAAATTATCATGTGCTGTAACCTCATGTATGTGTACATTATCATGTGCTGTAACCTCATGTATGTGTACATTATCATGTGCTGTAACCTCATGTATGTTTCAGAACGGAACATGCAGGGAAGAGAAATGAGACAAGGGCAGTGTGCTCCACTCCGCCAGCCCCCCACCCGACTCCTGCTGGCTAACTTCAGTGTAAAGGAACGCTGAAGTGTGTCACTGAGTCATAAGAAAGCAAGTGTGGAACTGCCCTGTGGACAAGTCTGACTGTCACCAACACAGACACCATCCTTTCTTGGCTTTCCTTTGCCCATCCTCATCCTCCAAGAAAGGGAGGCTGAACAGGAGGTTCCAGCATTGTCTCAAAGCTCAAGGCACAGCAGGATCCCAAATGCAGGATGGAGGAGCCAAGAGCAAACAAACAAACATCTTCCTGCCCGGAACAGCTCTTTGCGTACCTGTGAAGTTCGTCTCCCCCTGGGAAGAGGCCACGATGGCAGTTGCACACTCTGAGCACACAATAATGTTAGTTCTGGTTATGATTATCTATAATTAATATCACCATCTTTTTATAGACCTTTTCTTTTCAATTATTATAATTCACCATGTAATAACTACTATTCAAAAACCATTATAAATGACTACATAACACTCCACGTGTACAAGTTAGTCAACTACAATGAAATCTACTCAGGTATTACTCACGTTAAGGCATTGACACTAAGCCGGGCAGTGGTGGCGCATGCCTTTAATCCCAGCACCTGGGCAGCAAAGACTGGTGGATCTCTGTGAGTTTGAGGCCAGCCTGTCTACAGAGTGAGTTCCAGGACAGGCTCCAAAGCTACAGAGAAACCTTGTCTTGAAACCTGCCTCCCCAAAGACACATTATTCCCAATCCCATGTCTTTCTAAGTAGAAGTTACAAAACAAATTTAATTCTACTTAATGTTGTGGTCACACCTGGAGGGGGGCGGGATCTCTAGTATTCTAATTCTGAATGACTACCACGCTAATTTGCACTATAAACAAATTTTTATTCTACACTCGACTCTCTTCATTCAGTAAATGTTTCATGAAGCCCTGTACAAGGAAGGGGTGGGGGAGAGGCATCAACAATGATGTCATAAGGAATTCTTTTCAAGGGAATCAGAAGCAAATTGGCAATAAAAGAAATTCATTTCTAGGGCTGGAGAGATGGCTCAGAGGGTTAAGAGCACTGCCTGCTTTTCCAGAGGTCCTGAGTTCAATTCCCAGCAACCACATGGTGGCTCACAGCCATCTGTAATGAGGTCTGGTGCCCTCTTCTGGCCGGCAAGCATACAGACAGACAGAACACTATATACATAATAAATAAATAAATAAATAAATAAATAAATATATATATATATATAAAATAAAAAGAAAATCATTTCTAAAATAATTTATAAAATAAAAAAATCTGTATAGACTTTGAAAGTGATTGAGTGTGGTTGTGCATGCTGTAATCCCAAATCTCAGAGATGTGAAGATCCAGGTTCCAAGCCGTGTATTGCACAGAGCAAGCCCAAGTGCAGCCGAGGCTGCAGAGTGTGGTTCTTTCTCAGACACTATGGCATTAAGTCAGTGACTTTACTGACATCATAGGAACGCTTTCACTCACAGGTAAACTCAGTCAGTGGCCTACAGTTTTCATTTTCCAGGTAGCATCATTAAACGGAAATAGAGAAAAATCTAATACAAAGTCCTAAGCAAATATGGAAGCCCAATCTCAGAAAAGTCACTTTTAGAGTTAGTACTATGCACTTGAATAAACAAATAATGACCCAGGATAAAGTCTACCTTATACAGTGCTTAGAGGGGCTAGAGAGACAGATGGCTCATTGTTCCTACAGAGGACCTGGTTTGTTTCAGAGCCCCTACAGGACCCTGTGTGCAACTCAAATTCCAGGAGATCCAGCGCCCTCTTCTGGCAACTGCAGGCACTGCAAGCATGGGGTGCAAAGACACACACGCAGGCCAAACACCAATATACATAAAATAACATTAAATTTAAGAACCTGATTAAAAAAAAAAGTCTATTTATTGCTCTTGCTCAGGACTCAAGTTCAGTTCCCAGCACCCACACTGAACGGCCTGTGACTCCAGTCCCAGGTTATCTGACTCCCTCTTCTGGCCTCTGCAGGCAACTGCACACACGTGGTTCACATCAACTCAATGAAAGCACACACACACACACACATACACACAAACACACACAGGCAACTGCACACATGTGGTTCACATCAACTCAATGAAAGCACACACACACACACATATAAAATTAAATACATAAGCCTTTATAAAGAACTCGGGGTCTGTCTTTCATGCCCATAGAATTCCTATTTTTAGCTCCACCAGGAAACATAATCCATTCTAAGGTCCATGTACTTTCTCAGGCTAATTCAAGATCCACACTGCAGACAATCCATTTAGGTAGGAAGATTGGAGATTAGGTATCTGGATTTCAAAAGACTTATTTAAATCAGAACACAAAAAGAGTTAGGTAAGACACAAATGAAATAATTATACAATGACAATGACTGACATTTATTGAGTGTGTATTATGTGCCAAGCCTGTGCTGAATGCTTCCCACAAATCACCCCAGGGCAACCCCACAAAGACAACGCAGTCCTATTATTACCCATGTCTTGTAGATGAAGCAGCCACATCTTCAGTGTCACAAGTGTAATTAGTAGCAAGGCAGATAGCTAACTCCAAGCCTGCGCTTAAACTCTGTGTCCCATCTCTTCCCGTGAGAAGTCAACAGGGTAGCATGTGTCGGTTGTCAATAAACTAGAAAGCAGCTCTGGACCCAGAAGTAACAGTGTCTTCACATACTTATCTATCAAAACCAGCAGACAAGAAACACAATTTATTATTTTTTTTTAATTTGTCTGCTAGGTAGCACGAACAAAGGAAGATGAGGTAGGCATGACTTCACACATGGTGAGCACACCTGTGATCCCTGTCCTTGGGAGGAGAAGGTAGGAGAGTCAGGAGCTGAAAGTCATCCTTAGCTGGAGGAAGTTCCAGGTCAGCCAAAAATGAGACAACGAGGAAGAAGAAAAGTAGGAACAGGAGGAAGAAGGAGGAAAAGAATAAAAAGAAAAGGAAGCCAAGGCTCTGGCATAATCAGCTCGAAACCCCACACACGGTTAACTCAGTGCGGCTCCTCCTGGTCAATCCAGGGCAAAGAAATGGGGATGGTGGAGCTGGGGTTTCCCGGTCTGTGCCGTACCCTAACCTTCATCCCCTTCAGGGGGGATGTTTGCTCAAATTGGCCTCCAAAAGTGTTCGTCAATGTATTTTGTAGTTAGGAAAGTTAGTCAGGCAAATGGCTTCATCACAGTGGCTGCAGTGTTTCAAAGGACCGCAGGTGCACATTCATCATGCGCTTTTCTTGACCTTACAGGTCACCATGTGAAGCTGCCTCTGGGCACTGTGGTCCCTTGAAATGATCTTGGCAAGGAGGAGAAAAAACCCAGTCAGAGATAATTTAATAACTGGAATCATTTATTCCCCTATACACACACACACACACACACACACACTTGGGTTCAATTGTGAGTCTTCGGTGAACAAACCCTCAGGGGGTTAGTACTCTGCCTTCCAGGGACACTTGAAAGCAAACTGTCACTCCTCAAATGAGAGGGACCCCGATTCTAGTCTCAAGGAAGCCACAGTTAATTGTACAATTATATAGCTGTCATGAGGCCTCCCCGCATCGTAAGAAAGACTGGGTTGGCCAGAAACACATCTGAAGTCCCCCCAACCATAAACTTTTAGTTCCTAATTCAAACAGTTGTCCTTTTCCATTCCAGGTTATACGGCAACAGTCAAGCAGATTCCATGACCATGCAGGGAACTTCCCTAAATCTTTAAGTTCATGGCATGGCATGAACCCATACCACCTTAAAATGCCATGTCCTTGTGTTCCAGATGGCACTGAAGTGTACTTCCTGTGCCCCAGGTAGCAGCGTGGCCAAGGGAGCACAGATTTTCCCGGTCCCTTCTGTGCTATGGAGCAGAGTGTGGGGGTTGGGGTCAGGTTCCCTCCTAGGAGCTGCTACAGATCATGGCTGTCCACTCTGAACAACCAATGTGTGCTATTTAAAACCAACGTGTCTCATTAGCTTCCCCTCAGAAATGCATGGCTTCTCGCTTCGGGTTTCACTTAGGTACTTGCGGATCCTTTCCCTACAGATTTGCTGAGGTCACTGGGAGAGACCCCCAGATTCTGTGAGTCGGTCCAGTCTCCTCACTTGCCAGAGGTGATGACGATAGGGCATTGAACTATTTGGAATCTCATGTATTTATACACCATGCTGACGTTTTAATACCAACTACGACATTTTTTCTTGGGATTTTGTCTTTCTCCATTCTTCCCCTGCCCTTTCTTTATTTCTTTTTTCTAAAGAACAGGGTCTCCGCCTTAGCCCCTCCAAGTGCTCTCTTGATCAAGTGTTTGAGATGCTGGCTAACATGCAGGACATGGCCAGACTCTCTACTCCAAATTACCACATGCCTTTCAATGATGGCTTGGTATGTATGCTTCTGCCCCTATTGAACTGTTCTTTAACTATCTGGGTAACTCCTATTTCATTTTACAAATTTCTTCTATATTTATCTGATCATGGTTTTATGTTTCCATATTCTTTATTGAATTAAAATTTGATTTCCCAAGAACTCAATTGACTCATTACAGAAAAAATTAAAAGCAAAGCTGATTCCATCCACATCAGGACGGCCAAGAAAAAAAAAAAAGGGAAGAGCCTGAACATTTTATGAAGCAATTAATATGAATTTTCATGACATCTTTAATTAGATTCAAAGACCTTAAGGACTGAGAAAATGTAAATTCCTCATAGATAAGAAAAACCACACCCCAGAAACAAACAAGAGACCTATCCAACATGAATCAGAGAACTAAATGCAGTTATGGCCACACACATGAAATCACACATTATTACCAGAGACTGAGGACAGCTCCAGGTAGTCTTGCTCTCTAAGCCTTTGCAGGCAGCCATAGTGATAAAATCTAGGAACTTGAGTTATTCTGTCAGATCAAAACACTACCCCAGGAATTCTGAGGTAAATCCAGTGGTTGTCAGGGAAATGGGAGGTAACAAGAAAGAACAATACCTCAAGAGTCTTGGGCTCAAAGTTAGAAGGTGAAAAAATAAATCACCTAAAATGAAAATGGTTCGGAATGGAATCATCCATTCGCCTGCCCAAGCTACCCTGAGTTCACACATGTGGCTTTATTCCCTGGGAACAGACCTAATGCAGCCAACAAAGGCAGGGTTCTTCCCTCAGCAACAGAAGAGGCTGCTTCTTTTGTTTCGCATGGGATGAAGGAGCTAGCTGGGATTATAAGAGTAGGTTATCCAAAATCACCAATCTAAATCTGGGCCTGGTGCCTGCACTCCCCTTGAAGAGGTGGCAGGGAAGGGAAGAGGCTAGGAGCCCCCAGAGGTGTCTCTCAGGCTCTATCCATAAGGGGCCTGCTTCACAGGACAGCTGGCTTTGAGCACTGTGAACTGTCATCTCTCGTACTCTCAGGGTTGGCCCAGGAGGGCAGGAGAATCTGTGGCTGGGACTGACCTCGCTGAATGAAGATACCCAATTCCCATGTTTGCATATGAATACAGAGACTCAGGTTCCTTGGCAGTGGGGACACAGGCAGGGTAAAGTCTGCCCACAGGGCAGGGCCAGGCAAGGCTGGGCAGGTTCGCTGAAGTCCTAAACCTAGAACTGGGTGTGGACAATGGAAGGGAGTAAGGTAAAAGTCACATATCGTGGGACTGAGTTATTTCAGAAATACCTTTCATCATGTTCATCATTTTTCCTTAATTTTAGATTTGATACATTATAACAAATCCCATTTGGTTCATCTTTAATAAAGAAGGTTTATACTCTCAAATACTCCAGTTACCGCTTATCACAGAACTTCCCCCCCTAGAAGAAATTATGGTAATATTCAAATACTTGGTTCCTGGAATTGATTCCTTTTTCAAATAAGGAGTCAATTGCAGTCAAAATGGCTTGAAGTGAGATACCCAAACCAGGAGAGGTTTATGGACGTGAAGTGTGCCAGGAAGCGCTCCCAGCAGTAAGCAAACCAGATTGCCACTTCTGGAAGACCTGCCACAAAGAGCCATGAGGAAAACCGAAAACCTGTGCAGGGAAACGGTGACTGAGCAGGAGCCCTTGCCTGTCAATGAAAGGCTTTAAGGTGCGCTTGGCATACGGAGGAAAACTGTTCTCCACATTAGAAAGTTTCCCTGACTTAAGGAAATAATTCTCTGCTAATATAACTTCAGCATCAATGTTAAGAGTTCACGGGAGTATAAACTGTCTTCATGGCAGGCAGAAGGAATTCTGGGTTGCAGAAAATACTTAACTCCACTATAAAGGCCAGCCCTGAAATGTGTGTCCTCTTTGACTGGAACTTGTCTTGAATTACCTTCCCACTCAGGTGACCCAGGATTCCCTGACCCCAAGTCCTCTCCAGCGCTCATACAAAAGAACAGGGAGGCTCCAGCCTTTCCCCAGGCAAGCACAGTTAGTGCTGGCTCGGCAGCCCTTTCCCTTTCACAACACCGGTATACACATAGGTGTGGAGAGAGCAATCTTTGCCAACTTTGCACTAAATGCACCACTGAGCAGCAGTGATCTCAACACTCCATCCATTGTCTTCATCAGGGAATATACAGAGACCACACATGCGGGGTGAGGGGCAGCAAACACATAGATGTTTATTAAAACACCCAGTGCAAAACAAAACACTTGAATTGGAAGAAAAAAAATATTTTTAGAAGTATGAAGCACAGAAAGTAAAAAGGCTTAGTCCACCTTAATTAGGTTGCCTTCGTTAGTTGGCTATGCAAATGAACTGAAACTACTTACTCGTCTACTCAAGCCTTCATTTCATATGCAAGTGCCCTCCCGCAAATGATAAAGCAATATCCTCCTGTGAGTGTGAAGGATGGCACCGGAGTCCTGATAAAAAGGAGGAGTCAGATTCCAGCAGTCGCTGTAGGTTTAAGTGGCATGGCATGGAGAGAGCGATTTCATAAAGGGGACTCGCCCTACTAAATTAACAGAGAAAAGTGTGCATGTCGGAAACAGCCTTCATCAGTGAGGCGCTCGACCACTGAGGGGTTCAGACTTTACCAAAATGATTCCATAGAAAAAATATGCCGTGACAATGATTTCACATTTAAAAAAGGGGGGATGGTGGTGATGATGACAACTGGGCAGGAACTCTGGGCGCTGCCGGCCTTTGAGTAAATCGCCAGCTGAAGGTGATTAAGTTCCAGCCAGTTGTCTCTGCGTTGGAGATAGGAGCTCCAGCCTGGGGAAGCCACCTGGTATCCTGTCCCAGTGGGTCTGATCAGGTTAAGACTGGCTTATAGGACGCCCTGGGGGCTCAGCCAGGAGCCGAGCTGTCCCCTCGCCACCTTCCGCCCACGCAGACAACCAAGTTACACACGGGAACTCCAGGAGCACAATGACAAGCAGGCACACAAAAGGAGCGAGGCAGCCGCTCCCATCCTTACCTTTCACTTGACTTTCATACTCGGCTATGATCTCTTTGTCCTTTTTGAATCGGCTCGGGGTGGACATTCTCCCGCTGTTCCGGGCTTGCTTTCAATGGGCAAGTTCTGGTCGGGTGGTCACCGGCCAGTCTCCTTGGAGAGGCAGAGAGTTGTACTCCCTCTCGCCGGGAAGCCCGAGGCAGCACCCTCGGGAGGGACGGGAGGAGCGAGAGGAGGAGGCAGAGGAGCGATTAGAGAGAGCCCGGCGCCGGCACCATGCTCCGGGCTGAGCCGCCGTGGGCGCTGGCGAGCGAGCGGAGCCCCAGCCGGGGTGGCCAGCCGCGCAAACTCGGGCGAGCGTGTGGCGGGGGGCGTCTCCCGGCCGCTTCCTCTACGGCCGCGGGGCGGACGCGGGGATCGCGCCAGCGCCGAGCACCATTGTTGAGACCCGCGCGGGGGTCGCGCCCCGCCGGCCGCCGCCGCCACCTCCCTTCCTGCCTGCGCCCCGAGCTTGGGATGCTGCCGCCTGTGCCAACGCCCGGCAGGCCGAAGGGGTGACAGTCCCCACGCGTGTCCGCTGGGTGGGACTCGGAGGGCGGCGGCGGCGACGACGATCGGACGCGCCCGGTTCAGCACCGGCGGAGTTCGCGTCTCGGGAGCCGGCGCCGCGAGGGTCCTCTGCTGCCTCGGTCGCCGGGCGCCTCGGCTCTTTCTCCGCCGCCCACTGGCCGCTGCTGCCCCCTGGCGGCCGCGACGACACGCGCCCCCGGAGCCGCGCCCCCGCCCGGCGGCTGCCCAGTCCCCGACGCTCGCTCGGCCCACTGCTCTGAGCGCCTGGTCGAAAGGACTCTAGCGAGGCGGGGCCCTGTCGCCCGAGGGGACGGCGTTCCTGGGCCGACCCCTTCTCCGCCCTCTCCCTGACCCTGCTTTGGGATCGTCCTGGAAGATGGATGCCCCTGGTGGCCAACCCGAGCGGAGCTCTGCACACCCAACGGCGGCCGCCCTGGGCGGCGCCCCCTGCGCCTTGCCCTGCCGGGGCTCGGCCGGAGACCCCACTGAACTTGGGAACAAACCCTCTTGCCGCCTTGCAGCTGGGCTCTGGCCACGATCTTATCCAGTGGTTGAAGTCCTGAGTTGGGTCACCGTGATAGACTCCAAGATGTTGGATCCCAGGAGGAGAACTGAACATTTGATTGCGAAAGACCTTCCTTCCTGTTAAAAATAGGAGGACGAGTTGAGGCAGGGAAGAAAACTTCTTGACACCATCACATTTTCTGTCCTAGACGCATCTCAGATACTAGGATGGCAGAGAAAGCGTGGTATAATGGAATCAGTCACTCTTAGGATGTTGCTAGCTTTCATCCAGCTGTTTTTACCCTTTAGGACCTTTCCTGGTTCCTCTCAAATTAATTTCCTAAATGCTGTGATCCTCATTTATCAAAGTGATACACGGCAAGGCATAGCTGTTGCCAAAATGTTTCCATTGCGAGATCTAAAGGTCGTAGAGACTTTTAGACTCTGAGCATTAGTTCCTGTAGTCAGTGATGAACATTAGTTCTTAGTGCTACCAAACACAAGCTAAGAGCGGGGGCGGGGGGGGGATTGGCATTAGGCACCTGTCCTAAAGGATCTCACCACATATTGAATAAGTAAATAATAACAGGCAGTTGACGATACTGTAGGGAAAATAGTCTCATTCAACATTCAAGTATTGGGCTTGGAGAGAGAGAGGGAAAGAAAAATGGGCTATGTGCATGAGGCAGTTTGGGGAGTAAGAAATCGTAGAATAGTACTTCAACAATTGATTGTTACTTTGCCGCGATGGAACATTAATCAACGGCCTGGTACATGCGAGACTATCCCCCAAGCCATGCCCCCAGTTCCTGTGTTTAAGGGTTGACTAGTAAGTAGTTGGCGATTTTAGTGAGGAGATGGCGCATTTCAGAGGAAAGACGTATTTTACTCTGGGTAAAATACACTCAAATATATTAGGTACGATTGAAGGTGAAAAATACTTTAAAATTTAAACATATCCAGGTGTCATATATATGCAATGGGTTTGCATTTTTAAAATTGCTCATTGCATCAATTTAGTTTTTAGTGATGTTCCCTTCTGTAACAGAAAAGAAGGCTCTTTTATTTTGGACACAATGAGTCTCCTGTAGACCCGGCTGGCCTTGAACTTCTGATTGTCTATTTGAGATAAGATCTGTAGCCCAAGCTGGCCTCGAATTTGCTACATGGACAAGGATGACCTTGAACTCCTGATGCCAGTTTCTACGCCCTGAATGCTGAGATCATAGGCAGATGTCCCACAACTGGTTATGTGTAGTGCTGGAGGCTAAAACCAGGGTTAGCTAAGCTGTGTCAGCTCCATTCCTGCTCCAAAGCATTTGTTTTTCTGTTTTACTACACAGGGGGTTAGACTAAGAAAGATTCTCTTCTAAGGAAGTAGTGGGTCTCACCACCAAGCCCTCTGTGTCTGGGGCTCAGGTCTGGGCTGCCCTGACTGCAAGTACATTTCACTTAGGAAGCAGGACACAGAGAGCCCCAGATTGTCCACTGCAGAAACTGGAAAAGAGGCTCAGAGCCAACTGAGAGAGACCTCCTGGACGCAGTCCTGGGACAGCAGGGAGCCTTTTAAGTTGAGAAGTGCCATGGTTAGATTGGTGCATTGGTGTGATAACTCCTGGCAGAGTAGAAGGGTGGTTCAGCCTGGGGAAAGTGAGAGCAGAGGCAGGGAGACTGTGAGGCTGACAATCAAAGTCCCATTTAAATGGGATTCCTTCCAATTTAACTGGGATTCTTATCCCCAATGGTGCCATTGGAGTGTATTCCATATTTGTACCTGAGAAAGCAATGTGGCAGAAGGGACTGAACTACTAGAAGGGAATTGTTGCCTGAGCCTAGAACTGAGCCCCAGACACAGTACGCTCAGTGGTGAATTCGAGCCTTAGCATGTATATGCATGTCTCTAACTATCACTGTACCTCCCTAGAACTCCATTTCTTCATTTTTAAAGTGTGTTAGCTCCTATATCCTTGAAATGAAATAAGCGTCTACTGAGGTAATTCTTTAATTCTTCAACAGAAGGGCCTGTGGTTAAACTCTGTCTTAGTCACTGTTCTATTTCTGTGAAGAGATACCATGACCAAGGCTCCTTATAAAAGACAGCATTTAGCTGGGGGCCTTGCCTACAGTTGCAGAGGGTGAGTCCATGACATCTTGATGGTGAGCATGGCAGCCGGCAGGCGCGGAGCTGCAGCAGCGGCTGAGAGCTCACATGTTGAGACAACAACCAAGAAACAGACAGAGGGAGGGAGGGCCAAGCATTCAAACCTAAGAGCCTATGGTGACCATTCTCATTCAAACCTCCCTAGGCATACAGCTCAGGACATGTAGCGGTTAAGCCAGGATATTCGCTTCCTCCCAGGAAGCTGAGACCTCCCTGGGTATCACAGTATCAACAGTCAGCTGAAGAGCTTTTACACACACCAACTGCATTTTATCATTATTATAATCTGTTCTAATTACCTGTGTGCTATCGTTCTTGTTTTTGAGAGTCTTGCCATGTGGCCCAACTGTCCTTAAACTCAAGGTGATCCTCTGCCTCCACCACCACACCCAGTTTTAATCAACTTTATTAGAAACATTTTTAAAATCAGAGACAATACCTAACCCATCTTTGATTCCATCATGGTGCCTGTATCACAAACCTATCTCACTGCTGTGGTAAGATATCCTGGCAAATGCCACAAAGGAGACAAAGGGCTCATTCTGATGTCCAGTTGGAGAGTCAGTCCTTCCTGCGGGACAGCATGGCAGCGGGAGCCTGGAGACAGCATGGCAGTGGCAGCCTGAGGGATTTTGTACACTGTAGAGAGGCAGAGAGACTTGAATGTTCATATTCACCTTTTGTCTACCTTTTGGTTCAGTCTTGGATTTCAGCCTATGGAACAGAGCCACACAGTCTAAGGTGGGTTTTCCTGTTCCTGTTAACCTCATTGAGATAACCCATCACAGGCAAGCCCAGAGGCTTGTCTTCTGGATACTTCTAGAACCTAGTGAGTTGGCAGCATAAACTATCACAGTTTCCAATCAACCAGTCAATGTAATATGTTGAATGTTCTTGGCTTGACATTGCTATGTGTGAGCATCACTCTCTAAGGTGAGCATGTTGTACACATTCTCACAAGAACCCCACAAGGTGGACACTACAGATGAGAATCTGGAGGCAAAAGGTTCAGTAACTAAAGTGTAACGAGGACAGAATTCCAGTGCACATCTTCCTCCATCCAGACTGTCTTCTTTCCCGTGGTCGACTCTATTTCCCGTGGAACTGTAAATTCCTTACCTCTGGGAAGGAAGCAGGTTCACATCCACCAAGAAAAGCTGTTCTTATCGTGGTTGTATACCAACGGAGCTTGTTTCTTATTTGGTCATTCAGTGTAATTATCTTTCTCATGTTTCAGAACCAAATTTATTCCCAAATTTGAATGTTGCGAGTGGCTGGGATTTAAACCCTAGAGAGCCAGGCGACCAGGTTGGCTAGGCCACCTGAGTTTGGGTCGCACGTCAGTTCTCTGTGACTTTGCTCCACCTTGTGGCGGCTATTTTCTTAGCCCTTTGTGCCTCCAGATTTTCCTCCCAATGTACTTATCTTCACTCTTCAGGAGAAAGTTATAAGAAATTTGGGGAAAGTTATAAGAAATTTGCCCAGTGGTGAGATTCCTGCCTTTTCTGGATGGCCCAGATTTCCATAAGTAGAATTTCATTTACCATCTAACCATTTACCCTTGGAGCAAGTGTTCACCAGGTGCTTGGCAGTCACAAAGCATCACTTCCTGAAGTGTTAGCATCGATTCAGTGCTAAATAATTGAACGGTGTGTGTGTGTGTGTCTGTGTGTCTGTGTATGCATGTGTGTGCGCACACGCATGTGGGTATGTGCACTTTTGTGCACATATGTGTATATATGCACCTATCCGTGTGGAGGAAATACACTGACATCATCTGTCTCCCTCAATCACGTTCCACTTCATTTTCTGATTACGGTCTCGCTCTGAACCTGGAGTTCAGCCATTTTGTTAGACGGATTGGCCAATAAGCCCCAGAGAGTCCCCTGACTCTGCCTTCCCAACAGGGAGATGACAGACACACACCGTCCCAATGAGAATTTTTCACGTTTGCCAGAGATTCAAACTCAGGTACTCATGCTTTCCTAGTGACCAGAGTTGCTTCACCTTCCCAGATTCTGACAACTTTTGAAAACAGTAGATGGAAATATATAGTCATTGCTGAGTTCGCTTACCTTTTTTTCAGATATCATTTTGGCTTCAGTGAATTTCATATCTGATGTGGGCCATTCTGGGACTCCCCTTCAATGAAAGGGGACTGAAAATGAAGAGCTTAAGCATCCTCATGCCGGAATGTTCACTCATGGACCAGGCCGGAGCTCAAGACCCCGAGTGCTCTGAGCAGACACATTGTAACTGTCTGGGCTCCCCAAGAGCCCTGGCTTCACAACCTGTTACATTTAGGATTTCAGTGGATTACATTTTGGGATCAAGCCGTGGGACATTTTATAACGTGTGGTCTGCTATTGGTCACCACATCAGAATCACTTTAGAGACTATTTAAAATTCAGACACGCTACACCTAAGCCAATGCTTCTCAATGCTAAAGTGCACATGGGCCAGCTGGATCTTGTCCTAGGCATTTCTGATGCCCTCAGGGGTAAGGCCAAGGTTCCGAGTTCCTAGGAAACTTTAGGAAGCCATGTGAGGAAAGCCAGCAGAGATGCCATTTTGAGGAGCAAAGAAACCTTAAGGTCCAAAGACTGAGTGGGAAGAAATTCTCCAGGTGATTCTATCCACGGGAATCGTTGCTCAAAACTAAAGGACTTCACAAGAATATCCTTACAAAAGAATTGTATTAGGCTTGTCGTGATGAAGACCTGGAGACTGTTCATTTTATGTGTCTCTATGAAACTGTTTCCTCAGTAAGAGTTTCATTTTAGCCTTTTCATCTGTAAGACTGAAACAATACACCTTAGGTTTGTGGTGTGGTAAATACAATGTGTCTAAAGCACTTAGCACTAATTCTGGTACATACTAGTTGCTGAACAAACACAGCCTATTGTCGGTGTCCTTGTGGCTTTGCTCACACAGACGGTTAAGGCCTGTGCGTACAGACAGTCACTACCGAGGTAGAAGACGTCAGCGCCCGCGTCACTACCGAGGTAGAAGACGTCAGCGCCCGCGTCACTACCGAGGTAGAAGACGTCAGCGCCTGCGTCACTATCCTATTTATCTTCATCTTGGAACTTCTGGTGATAGCTGAGAACTGATTTAATATAATGTGTTTATTTAATAAATTTTTCTGCCTTTTCAAATATCCTATAGAACAAAATCTATTTACTGTCTTGGGCTCAGGAGTTGGTTTTTGTTGTTTCTATTGTTTTGTTGTTGGGGGTGTGAGACAGGGTGTTGCTAGGTAGCCCTGGCTGGTCAGGTGCTCACTATGTGGCCCAGAGTGGCCTCGGATTTGTAGCAATCCTCCTGCCTGAGCCTCCTAAGTGCTAGGATGACAGGTGTTAGTCACTATGTCCAGCTTCTTCAACTCTATTCTAATCAATATTTACTGGGTAGTTACGAGGCTAAACCACATGACATTCAAAATGGTTGATTATTTCTGAACATAGAGATGGCAGTATCTTATAGTCCAGCCTAATGAGCTATAAGCCCAGCAGCCGTTTGGCTGTTCTAAACAAAGTGCAATATTCAGTACCCTCTTTGGAGCAGCCAAATGAAGGCTGCGTTGACCCCTGCCCAGATTTAGAGCAAACTGACTCTCAGGCTGGATTAGTCCAGTGTGCTTATCAAGGAGCCAGCCCAGAAATGTCAGTGACTATTTTAACAGACACTTGGACCATAGCAACAGTAGCTGGCTGAAATGATGTAAACACCCATTTTCTTTTGGGGGCGCGTGGCAGAGTGGAAAGACAAGCTGTTGAAAAGTCTTGCCAACTTCATTCTGATGCCCTTTCCGCGGCAGGCAAGAGCATGGGACGGAACGATAAAGGGGAGTTTGCCTGAAGCTTTGCACTGGTGGTGCAGGGAACCTGATGAGAGATGGAAAAAAAGGACAGAGAGGAAAGAAAGGGATGTATTCAGAGGCAAGGCAAAGGAAAAAAAGAAAGGGAATAGTTAGTCTAAAATGTTTGACTGGATGATTCAGCTCTGCTCTCTTGCCAAAACCTTGAATCTGATATTCAGAGATGTGTCTAAAGCCGAAATAATGAGAACTTTAAACCTCATTTCATTCAACAGAAGCTGCTTTGTCATAGCTTTGGGCCTGCGCTCAGAACCATGTTTCCATTTCGCACAATTCACAATTAAAATAGCTCTGCCTTCTTTCATCTCCCGTCTGTGACTTCTGAACACCTTCTCCTGTGAGCCTCTCATTAGCACCACCGTTTTCTGCTCTTAGAATTCTACTATGACTTCCCATGTGTCTTCTGCACAGTGGACTTGGAATATGAATATTCCATGAGCCCATGCAGAAGAAAATATTAGATCCCATCACTTATTTTAAGAAGATGGTATTAGCTCTCAAAGGAAAACAGCCCAAGTTAGGCCAGGCCAGAAATGATGGCAGCAATTCAGCGGTCAGAATGACAGGCGGAATAGTATGCACAGAGAGCAAAATACAACAAAGATGTCTTACAAAGTTTGGATCCCTTCTTGCCCATATTTTAGGAAGCAGAGGACACCCTCAGTTCTCTTCTGCCTTTCACTTTGGTAGGAGATACTTATAGGCTGCCTGATTTTCTCAACTTCTCCCTAGAGACACAGGCTGTGAAGATACTCTTCATTTGCTGCAGAGAGCAAAGACCCCTCCTCCTGAACGCCATAAAAGGGTAAGTGGGGCACTTGAGTACCCTCACCCCTAGAGCTCGCCATGGCTCTGGACAGCATGTTTCTTTCTGAGCAATACCATCACTTGGCTTTTAAGAATCTCTGCTACTTTGCAATCTACGCATGCCTTTGTTTCATTCTGGAAGAATGGAACTCTTGGCCCAGAGCCTTGACTAGTGGTAGCATCAGTACTGACCAAGGCTCCTGGTCCATACGGGATTGCACATTATGTCACATTTTTCACAGGTTTTTACAAGTGTTATGTGGCAGCATAACACAGGTGTTTCCATGGTCTAATTCCTTCTTTTCATCACGTTCTCTGACAAGTCATTTTCATTGTAAAAGAAAGTACAGGTATAAAATATTTTGCTTACCGCACTTTGAAAATGGATCTTCAGTGGTTCTCAAGGGAAAATTCAGTCCCCATTATAAATAAGAAGGTAGAGATGTGCTTGGTTCCCATGTGGAGTCCCAGAACTTGGGAGGGGTGAGGGAGAGGGATTGTCTGGGTTTGAGCCCAGCCTCGGCTGCTATATTAGTCAGGGTTCTCTAAAGAAACAGAACTGATAGAATGAACACATGCATATGTAAGGGGTTTATTAGAGAGGCTTACTGCCTCTGACTATCCCAACAATGGCTGTCTCACAATGAAAAGCCCAAGAATCTAACAGTCATTTGATTCACGAGGCTGGATGGCTCAGCTGGTCTTCAGTATATGCTGGAATCCTCAAGAAGTAGACAGTAACCAGTGAAGGAATGATCTTCCCAACGTGAGGGCAAGCAAGCAAAGAGCAAAAGCTTCCTTCTCCCACGTCCTTTGTAGAGGTCGCCACCAGAAGGGTGGCCCAGTTTAAGGTGGGTCTTCACACCTCAAGTGATTCAATCAAGGAAAACCCTTTACAGGAGCACTCAGAATCTTGGTTCTAGTTCATCCCAGATGTAGTTAGGTTGACGACAAGACTAGCTATGGAAGCTACACAGTGAATCTGTCTCAAAAGAGCGGAACCGTGGAAGAAAGAGGAGTCTTATTCTATGGTTGTCAGAGATTGGACCTTTAGACAGTCCTTAGCTGCAGTCTCTATGTTTGAACCTTGGTGGGTTTTTTGTTTGTTTTTGAATACTGGAAATCATAATGAAATAGGCTGGAACTGCTGCCTGCTTTAACATTTTATTTATTTATTTATTATTTATTTATGAGATAGAGTTTCTGTTGTAACTGTGTTGGCTGTCCTGGAACTTGCTTTGTAGACCAGACTGGCCTCGAACTCGCAGAGATCCGCCTGCCTCTGACTCCTGAGTCCTGGGTTCAAGGGTGTTTGTTACACCTGGCTTTAAACATTTTATTTTTTGTGTATGGGTGTTTTGCCTGCATGTATGTCTGCACACCACATGCAATGCCTGATGCCCACAGAAGCCATAAAAGGCACTGGAAAGATGGCTCAGCAGTTAATAGCACTGTCTGCTTTTCCAAGGGTCTTGTGTTCAATTACCAGCAACTACATGATGGCTCACAGCCATCTACAGTGGGATCTGATGCCCTCTTCTGGCATTAAGTCACACATGCAGATAGAGCACTCCAATACATAACCTAAATAAATAAATCTAAAGAAAAAAAAAAGAGGCCACCAGATCCCCTGGAAGCTGTGAGCCACTAGGTAGGTTCTGGGAATTGAACCAGAATCTTCAGAAAGAGCAGCAAGTGTTTTTAATGACTGAATCAACTCTCTAGCTGCTTTATAATAGATACATTTAGATGTAAGAGGAGTAACTGGGACAGAAAATATTTCACACGAATAGTAAAAGACAGTAAAAGACAGGTAAAGGTGAAAGCTGGGATTACAAGCACCTCTGTGCCTATCTTCCAGGTATGTCCTGTGCCTCCCTCGTATTTTCATACTTCTTTACTTTGCATGCTCAGTACTCTATTCAGTGAATAGCATGAACCATGCTGAAGCCCATGGTCCGTGCTGCCCCATCATAAAAGGCAAGGAAGCTTCGTTTGCAGGGCTATCAATGGCTGCAGACTCACAGTTGAGACACACAGAAGGCTTCTGTGACAACCGCTCCTTCCCAACTTCCACCTCCACCCCCTCCCACCCTGCCACCGGAAAAAGAAAACAGTCTAGACAGGAAGCCATTGAAAACTCCTAAAAATTGTGATAAGGGGGCTGAAGTATAGAATTTCACAGATCAACTCAGTTATCTTTAAGGGGCTGGCCACTGGGAGTTTGATCATGCTCCAGTGAGTATATGGTCAGCACAATATACTCACCGGGTACTTTTTTCTTTCTTTTTTTTCTTTTGTTTTGGGGGAGGTCACAGAATGGGGGGAATAGACCTAAGAGGACTGGGAAGTGAATGTGAGCAGGGTGCATTATGTGAAATTTCCAAATAACCAATTAAAAACATTAAAAAAAATCATATCCTGGGTTGACATACTTCAGTTAACGAAAACAGTTAGCCAGAAGCAGAACTACAGAAGCCAAAAAAGCAAAGTTAGTGCATTTAGAGACTGCCCCAGAACTATGGACTTTGATGGATTATGTCTTTATTTTTATTTTGGCAGGTGGTGCTGTTTATGTGCTGGGTTCTATGACCTGAAGGGCCCTTCCAGCATGGCATTCTTTACCATAGTTACCCAATAGTATGACACCTTCCTAGTAGACAGTCATCTAGTTTGCACACTTGACCACCATCTCCTCCTTTCGTTCCTGCCCCAAACCTGGGCAGCCATCTTTGTCTTCCCCATTTCCATGAGCCTGCAATTCTTCACATCTCTTTAAGTGAAATAGTGTAACCGTTACCAGGTTTCATTTGACAGATTGTCTCCATGTTTAGCCATAATTTTTCTTTGCATGGAAAAAATCTTTTATTGTGTGTATGCATCATATATGATCACTTATCTTGGTTGTCAATATGACTACATCTGGAATCAACTAAAACTTAAGCATCTGGGGAAGCCTCAATCCAAACTCTCATGTTTACCCCTCCCCAGTCTCCTTCAAATTCATCATCTTCCATTGATATGTATGACATGCATATAATATATATATATTATATATATATATATATGCCACACTCAGTCCATATAATATTACTTGGGTGTATGCTTTCAGGGCTGACTATTTGGCACTGAACAACTAATTGGTGTGCTCTTCATGGAGCCAACCACCTCCACGGAAAGACTTTTCTTGATTGAATTATTTGAGATGGGAAGGCTTGCCACAAAAATGTAAAAGTAGATCGTTGACTAATATAGAGTCAGAGGTAGGAGTTACAGTCTGTCCTGGCAGGGGAACACTTCCCATGACGTACCAGGGAGATATCAGACTCCACCAGTCTACTTAGCTGGGGTATGCTCTTCCTGCTTCTTCCAGTGTTGCTGACTCGCTGTAGCTGAGTGGCAATGAGCCAAGGCGGGCAGTCTTCAGGAGGATGGATGCGTCTGCAGAAGTTGTAAACTAGCACCAAATTGGCGCTTAGGCAAGCAAAGCAAGTAAGTGCCTGTGTGGTGTGCCTTGGGGACACAAGAAAGCTCTCTGGCCACAACTGGCTTCTCATGGTGCTTACCATCTCTTCATGGCTCAGTCTCTTTGGATAGGGCCTAGCCCAGTTTGGAAGAAAAGTGAGACTGTGTGTGTGTGTGCACATGTGTGCATGGGTGATTATGATTATGCAGGTAAGTGTGTGTGTGTGCGTGCATGCATGTATAGGTTTCATACATTATACCTGTTCTCTGATTTGTCTACTTGAGACTATTCTGAAGAAAACCTTCCTGCCTCAGCTTTCTTCGTGCTGGATTATAGGCGTGACCACAGCAGCTCTACGTTTTAATATTGTCCTTCAGTTGAATTCTTCCCAGTGTTCTCTGGGGATTAGATTCATAGATTGTGATTTTATCAGGATTGTCACAGAAATAGTTTGTGTCTTTCTCAACCCAGCCTACAAGGTCCAACAAGACCCATTTTTGTTAAAGGATCGATTGTTGGTTAGCTCATGTCAACCAAGGCTCACAGCTGTCACTGTCTTCGAAACTACTGAGCGCACTGAGGAGAACAGTGGCGCTGTGTAAATCCCTTTTCAGATGAGTTTCACTTACTAATGCTAGACACTGGACTCCGAGTCTAAGAAGAGTAATTATGTTTTGTGTTCTACAATTAAACTTGCTAGTCAGAAAGGAGACTCTTGACTTAGAGTCAAGGGTCATAGGATGGGCTAGGTACTCGTCTTGGCTAGGGTTACTATTGCTATGAAGAGACACCATAACCATAGCAACTCTTATTTTTTAATACTTTATTGAATTTTATTTTATGTACATTGGTATGAAGGTATCAGATCCCATGTTACTGAAGTTAGAGACAGTTGAAAACTGCCATGTGGGCGCTGGGAATTGAACCTGGGTCCTCTGGAAGAGAAGCCAGTGCTTTTAACTGCTGAGCCATCTCTCCAGCCCCAGCCATGGCAACTCTTGTAAAGAAAAGATTTAATTGGGATGGCTTGCTTACAGTTTCAGAGGTTCGGTCTGTTGTCATCATGGCGGGCAGCATGGGGGCATGCAGGCAGACATGGTGCTGGAGATGAGAGTCCTCCATCTTGAAAGGCAGGCAACTGGAAGTTGATCTATTGTCACACTGAGTGAAGCTTGAGAAAAAGACCTCAAAGCCCACCCCAACAGTGACACACTTCCTTCCAACAACACCACACCTCCTAATAGTGCCACACCCATTTGGGGGCCATTTTCTTTCAAACTACCACAGTCATGATGAGACAATAAATATCCCTCGCATCTCAGTGCAGAACAAATCAAAAGTTTATCCCCTTCGCTTTCACTGCTATTTGTGAGGGTTCAATGATCACTCAGAGTGGAGCTGGCCTCATCCAGTGTTACACCCTGAGGGACTGGAAAGAGAGAGTGAGGTGAAATTTGCATTGGCTCCTAGATTCTGCCTATACAAACAGGCAACACCTGAGCTGCACTGTTGCCAAAACAAGCCACAAAGTTAGATTCATCTTGGGCCTAACTTATGGTTCAGCAGAGGGAAAAGGAAAGGAAAGGACATGTAAAAATACTTCCAAGGACTCAGCCCTCTCTTCTACACGTATACTTCAGCACTATGAAATGTGGTGAATCTATTCTTCCCAGTGGTTTACCCATTCAGAAGACAGAGATATTCTTCTGCCCTCCTGAGTTCTGCTTGGGTTTGCTTCAGCGAAGCACAGACCAATGGGAACTCCAGGGATGGAAACATCCTTGACCTGGATGACGGTGGGCGGAGCCTCAACTCATTTTAGAATGCTGTCATGATGCGTCAAACTGCGTCATAACCAGCTGTGGAACCTGAAAGCCCAGAGCCAGGCAACGGCTGAGGGACGCAGTCTTCCAGTGTGTCAGCTGCGCTGCCGAGGTCTGGTGTCTTCGGGCGATTGTCTCCCACATTCACTGTGACTTCCACAATTTTGGGGTCCACAGAGGCTCATTGTGCCCTAGAGCCTCATTTCTCCCCAACACAAAAGGCGGTGCCTGAACTCCACGGAGTTTTCCACAGTACGACTGGTGAGCTGCCACCTTAAAGACAAGATTAAATTGACTCACCGGAAGAAAAGTACTCTTTGATACTATCGTCTCCATCTGTTTTCATCTTCCTACGGATTCCAGCGCCAGAGGAAATCTGAGCTCCTCACCCTGCAGTTTCAGACCCCAGAACGAGCGTAGATAAAACTCCTCCGAGGGGACTAAGTGATCGTTCAGACGTCAAGAGGACAACAACCGGGGCTGGCAAGGTGACTCAGTGGTTAAGAGCCCTGGCTGCTCTTCCAGAGGAATGGATTCCCAGCACCCACATGGCAGCTCACACCTGTCTGTAACTCTAGTTCCAGGGGCTCTTACACCTTCACACCAACGCACATAAAACAAAGTAAATTATTAAAAAAAAAAAGGAGGACAACAACCAGACTGCCCTGCTCTTTGACTTGGGAATCAGAAGGTTGTACCACAGCAGACAGCAGATGCCTGAGCAAAGGCAATCCGAGTAGTTCCTGTATATGGCAACCTCACCAGCAGCATGGGACCCTGAACCCTGAATATCCAGGGAAAGCTCAAAAGAGGAAATGTCAGGAAGAGAGAGGAACCAATGTGCAGACTGAGAAGCCAGCTGAGCCCTAGAAGAGGGTGAAACAGGAACAGGGTGAAATTGACCTTAGGTGTGAAGAACCCAGCAAGGACCAGGTAAAGAAACTCTAGGCAGAGGGTCGATTACAGCTAAAGCCCCGAGAGTACGCCAGAGGCTCCCAGGAAGAGGCTGTGACCCAGGTGACGTCTGTGGTTGGTGGGGAGGGCCGCAAACACTCCTACTACAGCGTAGAGGAAGGTATTCAGAAACACCACCACCACCACAACAAAAATACCAAAAGTTGTTGAAAACGTTCAACTCAGTGATCATGTAAGCTCTGAGGTTCCCAGTGCTCACGCAAGCCCTGAGGACACCTTGAAGAAGATCAAAGGCTGTGTGGAAGGACAAACAATTCTGTTTGAGCCAGAACAATCGGCCTGTGCTGTCCTGAGAGAAGACCTGTCACCCGTCAAAAGGAGAAGAGGTGTTCAGAGAAAAAATTTCTGATACAGAGGAGATAGTTGGAACAAACCTCAAAGATGACAGTAGTGGACACCACCCCCAGCCTGACTTTCTGAGAGGGGCCCAGGTCCAAATCTCCATAGACAGTGTCAGCAATGGCATTGTCAACAACAAAATACCAATACCGGAGGCCAAGGAAAAGGCTCTTGCAGACCAAGAGAAGGGCAGAGGACTGGACCATGGCTTTGATGTGGATATCAAGGAAGAGGAAATCAGCAGTGTTCTAGGCCCAGGGCCACAAGATGAGATCTGAATTGTGCCTTCAAATTGCAAATTACTTGAGGAGACCTGCAGACACTACAGGAGGCTCAGTGGCTCAATGATGAAGTCATCAATTTTTACATGAATCTTCTCATGGAAGGAAATCAAAATTGAGGATACCCATCAGTTCATGCATTTAATACCATCTTTTACACAAAATTAAAGTGTGGGGGTTATAGGTCAGTCAAAAGATGGACCCATGCAGTAAGCCTCTTTGCAAAGAAACTTATTTTGGTGCCAGTTCACCTGGGTGTGCACAGGAGCCTGGTGGCAATAGACCTAAGAAAAAGGGGCAGAAAAGACCAGATATCCTTGAGATGATTCCCCATTATCTGCAGGATGAGAGCAAAGCCCGAGGGATTATTGATCGGAAGCCTTTGGAGCGGAAGCAATACAGCCTGACAGCAGAGGAGATCCCTCCCCAGCAGAATGGGGGCGACTGTGGAATGTTTACCTGTAATTGCGCAGATTGTATTTCCAGAGGCCAAGCCATTGCCTTCTCTCGGCAGCACATGCCTCTCTTTAGGATGAAGATGGAGTGGAAATCCTGCATGCGCGCTTACTGCAGTGACACCCACTGGCTGCTGAGGCTGCTCTGCAGTCTTTCATGGGCTGGACATCATCACATACTTCAAACAGGGTAAGTTAGAGAGCCTGAAACAGGTTCTGGGCTGTAAAGAAAGAGTGGATGATTCCCCCAAACTCTTCTATGTAGTGCTACCTTGGAGCAAGGGAGAGCAGCATCTGAGTCAATCTATAAATATATGCACTGCCCCCCACAAGTTAGAAACTATTTGACCCGTACAACAACACACGCTCACAAGCTTGCTGCTTTAAAGATTTATTTATTTGTGACTGAGATCAATGTTGGATTCTTCTTTCAATTTTTTTCTGGGTTTTTCAATTTTGCTGTTCTTGTTCACAAGTTTTAGCTAACTGGTGGCAGCTGTTTTCCCGAGCTTTTTAATGTTTAATTCTCAGCTGCTTGTTTGAACTGTGTGTTTCTGAAAGGAATGCCAATCCAATTGCCAGTTTAAGCTGTGAATCGGGCTGGTTGCCTTTCATTAACATGGGACACTACAGGAGCTTCAAAGTAGTATTGAATTGTGACTATGGGACCTAGGACTCGGGCCATCCAGGAGTCTTAGGAAAAGTGTCACAGACATTTCAAAATATTTTACACCTGGAACTAAATGTAATGGTCTATCCTGTGCCTTTAAGAGACAAGCCCCACCCAGCCCCCCTTCCACTGAGGCAAACGGATCTTCCTTCCACTTCCAGCCTGTGCTCTCTTCAGAAGAGGTGGCTGTGGCCTCCTCTCCCCATCCCTCTCTCTGTCTCCCTTCCCTTTCCTTCCATAACCCACTATATAAACTATATCCAACCCCTCTCTCTGCATGGTGTGCCTATCCATCTCTGTCTCTCACCCGCCCCGGCTCCTCATGGGACTCACCCCCCCAAGGTCTCCCACCAACCTGCTGAGATCTCTCACCTGCCACCTCCCACCCACCTGGGACCCAAAGAGGCCTCAGGTGGATCCAGCTTCCCCTTGTGGCCCGCTGCTGCCCCTTGGGGAACAGTACCAGTTTTAATCTAAACCATAACATCGGTGCCGTGACTCAGACAGGAGTAGAGACCAGCTACCCCAGGGTGTGACCAGCACCCAGATTTCTCAGGTCCTCCCCAAGACAACACCCACAAATAAGCAGTCTTGAGAATTTGCCGTCCCAATTCCTTTAACCCGTTGTGCCTAACCTCCCACCTTTTTATTGTAAGAAAGAGATGGGAATGTTATAACCTGCTACTGACTTGTCCTGTCCCTTTAAGAGACAAACCCCACCCACTCCCCCCCCCTCTGCCTTCACAAGCAGATCTTCCTTCCACTTCCACCCTGACCTCTTTCTTAGGAAGAGGTGGCTGCTGCCTCCTCTCCTCTCCCCCACCCTCTGTTTCTCTCTTTCTCTCCCTTTCCTTTTCTTCCATAACTCACTGAATAAACTAGACCGTACACTTTCTCTGCATGGTGTGTCTGTCATCTGCTGCTGCCCTTATGGGACCAGCTGCCCCACCGACCCACCGAGGTCTCTCACCTGCCACCTCCCGCCCACCTGGGACCCACAGAGGCCCGCATGGCTCCCTTCTGGGACCCGCTGCTGCTCGTGGCTTGCTGCAGCCCCTTGCAGCCTGCTGCGGCCCCCCCAGGGAATCACAGCATTTTATCTAAACCAGTACTATAAGGAGATCTGTTTTATTCTTGGAAGTGAAGTAACTGTAATGCTAAATGTTCATATCAAACCCAGGTCTTCTTGAATATAAGCATCACCCTTCTGAGTGTTGTACTGAACTCTTTATTTAAAAAATATTCAATTCAAAGCTGTTGTATTTATATTTTCTTTGTATATATTAAGATGAAATTAAATATTTTCATCATTAATATGTATATTCTACCACTCTACCTCTACAATTAGTATAGATTTAATGATGCTTAGTGTTGATATTGTCAAATATACAATAATCTATTTTACATATGAAATTTAGAATTTAAGTTTTCTGCTAATTATTAATCTTACATTTGTGTTATTTCATAAAGCTTAGCATTGTTTGAACACACTTTGTAAGATCTTGTGCCTGATGGTCTTAACACAGTGTAATGAGGGTGTTTGAGAGAACTGAAAAGCAGTTACCTGAAAGACCCTCAGAGTGGTCTTGTCACCGAGGAGCCCCCAGGCTCAATAACCAGGCCATCAGATGCAAAAGCAAGAGGTTTATTTCACGGTTGCACAAGCGGGTGCCCAGCTTCGGGATAGCTAAGCACTCCGAGTATCCATGCAAGCAAGTTTTTATAGACAAAATCACAAGTTTTACATAAATTATAATATGGGGTATGGTACAATTGGGATTGGTTTAGATATTCAACCCAGAATGAAATTAACATAGTCCAGCCTGTTTTTAAAAAAATTTAGGTCCGTGACATCCTGCTTTATGGCGTCCGACATCCTGCATGGCATCCTGCTTTATGGAATCCTGGCATCCTGCTTGTTCCATTGTGGTTTAGTTTGCAGATTGGTAATCATTCACTATGACTGGTTCTGATAATCATCTGCTTAGAAGACTGTGACCGGTTCTGATAATTGCTAGCCTTCCAGCCCTGTGAAGGGGGAGGAAGAATCTGCTGGAGTGCAACGGTTAAACCTGTTTACCATGCTTTGTAGTTTTTCATTACCCAACTCATCCAGTTTGTTATGAAAAATTGGTTGGGGGGCTGGAGAGATGGCTCAGTGGTTAAGAGCATTGCCTGCTCTTCCAAAGGTCCTGAGTTCAATTCCCAGCAACCACATGGTGGCTCACAACCATCTGTAATGAGGTCTGGTGCCCTCTTCTGGCCTTCAGGGATATACACAGACAGAATATTGTATACATAATAAATAAATAAATAAATATTTAAAAAAAAAAGAAAGAAAAATCGGTTGGGGTCTTTCATACCCAAGGCAGGATTCATCAGTGTAACCTGGGAACTGTTCATACATCTGCATATCAGTGATTTCTCTGTTCTGGGTCCCTGATGTGTAGGCAGAACACTTTAGTGAGTTTTTTGCCTCTGTCATGGATTGTAGGAGAAGACAGGAGAAGCTCACAGGAGCATAACCCAGCAGTATCCTGTAGAGCTGCAGCAATGTACAACGTCAATGTAATATGAACAGGAACATTGATCTCTAAACGCCAAATGCATGGACAAGTAAGCCCATGTAAGTACACACACACACACACACACACACACACACACACACACAAGCTCACACCTGTCAATGAGCCCAAAAGCTCATGTTATGACACAAAAGCCCTCATCCTTTGTACACCAAGGCCATTATTGCTACTAAAATCTATCTTGTTACTCTTTCCTTCTCCCTTTGGACTTACATATTTCCTGAATAAGTTGCTGCTGTTTCCAATGCAATCTGTCTCCACTCAATTCCTTGCTTTTGGACAGGAGAAACTGGAACTCCCTTAGAATCTCCTCTTTACCTTGATAGCCAACATCATTCAACATCAGCTGTGTTAGAGTATTTTCAAGTGCTACAATAGGCATTTTTAAAAAGTATTACAAATTCTGTAAACTTCCAAGTGGTATTAATTCTAGACTCTATAGGCAGCTGCCTACAACAGGCCTGCAACATAGTAGATGCAAAGCCAGAATAAACTGAGCATTTTCGTGAAACTCTAAAGTTGCCTGAACGTTCCATAATCATTTCAATAATTTGCATAAGTTCTTTCCATAGTAATTGAGGACACAACTAGAGTCTGCAGGTTCCACTGAAGCACCTGTGAGACAGAAGGTGGAAAAGACAGATTATTCAAGGACAGCCTTGAAGCAAATAGGATGAACTTGACCCCTTTTGAAAGAGGCACGTTTGGTGGCTCGCAGGGAGATCCCTGTAGGGATTGTCCTCTGGGTCATTCGTTTCTTGTCTTTCACAGTTTGCAAGGTACAGCTTTTGGGTTTTTTTCTTTAAAGGTCAAGTTCAAACTTGTCTTCCTGTGTGGCCATTTAAACACACCACCTTGGGAAGTCAAAGTATGTTTGTTGAAGAGATGAGGGAGTGCCACAGGTGCCTCTTCAGGACTGAAAATCCTGTCGTTTGAATAGATGACATTTCCAGTAGCATATCTGTCTGGGTCGCGAATGCTTAGGCATCAACAGTGGCACTTCTTTAGGAGTTTCTGGGGACATTGCAAGGTAGAGGCTAGGGGGATGTATGTCCCTGGGCTGTTTATTGGGAGTACATTATTCTATACCTGCCTCCTGATTGCCTCTCTGCCTCCTTTGCACTTCAAAGTCAACAGTCACGAATTGAACCCTGGGCCAGGATGCACTGAGTCCTTGGAGCCCTGGGAGCCTAAATAAGTCTTTCTTCCCTTAACTTGTGAGCTAATTAATTTTGTTTTATTGTTCAGCATTTACTTTTTTGTTTTTCTTTTTCAACTTAACTCAAGGATTAGAATTATCTTTGTAGAGGGCAAGTGCACGGGGATCTGTCCTTGATGACTGATGAGGGAGAGCACGGCCCACTGAGCAACACCAACCCTGAGCAGTTCGGTTCTGGGTTTTGTAGCAGGGCTAGAGGAAAAGCCAGAAGCAATTAAGGACTTCTGAGAGAGGGATAATTAGTCTTCCCTAGAAATGAACTCCCCAATTGGTTATCCAATATCCAATGTTTTAGGGTTAGCTCTGAAAATAGATACATACAAGCAGCACTAAATGGACTCAGTGGGCTATATTTACATGTTGATTCATATATATATGAATATATATCAGCAATAATAAAGTGAAAGAGAACATGGATTTGTGAGGGATTGGGAAGGGTTAGAGGAAAGAAGGGTTGTATTGTGTTTTTTTAAAAAAAGGTGTCAGCAGCTTGCTGCAGGTCCCTGAGACCACGTGGTCTCTGTGGCGGGCGGGTGGTCACGCAGCTAGTCTCCTGGTCCCCAAGCGTGCTGCTGCGGGCGGTGGTATGGGCTGTGCGGCAGTATGGGATGGAAAAGAGAGACGGATAGGTGTGCCATGCAGAGTTAAACATTTATTAGATGGGTGATGGAGGGAAAAGAAGAAAAGATAAAGAGATAGAGAGAGACAGAGAGAGAGAGAGAAGGGGGGGAGAGGGAAGAGAAGCAGCTGCTGCTCCCGTGAGAGCAGAAGAGGAAGAAGGGCGAGAATTGGGGTCAGAGGCTGGAAGCTGGAAGGGAGTGGGCGTGGCCTGTCTCTTAAGGGCGTAGAGAGTATCTGGCCAATAAGAGGCCAAATACTACATTCCCAACTCTTTTGATAATAAAAAAAGCCAGAGTGATTAGGCACCACAGGTTGAAGGAATTGGGGCGGCAGATTCTCAAGACTGCTTCCGGCTTATTTGTGGGCGTCGTCTTTGGGGGGGACCTGAGAAGGCTGGGCGCTGGCGGCAGGTCGGTGATGTCACCCCGGCTG
>PVIU01022943.1:0-28438 GCA_004026605.1 Ondatra zibethicus | reverse complement strand
CTAATGGGAGCGCACCAATCCAGCTGGACTGGGACTGAATGAGCATATGATCAAACCAGACTCTCTGAATGTGGCGGCGAAAGTTGGCAGATGGAGAACCCATCAACAATGACACCAGGACCTATCTCTTCTGCATGTATTATCTTTTTGAGAACTGAGTCTTTTTGAATGCACTCCTTCCTAGGCCGGGAGGGATGGGAGTGGGCCTTGGACTTCCAACAGGGCAGGGCACCATGCCCTCTTTCAAGGAAGAAGGGGGAGGGAGGAGGGGTGGGGGGTAGTGGGAGGGGACCGGGAGAAGGGGAAGAAAGGTAAATATTTTATTTCTTTAATTATGTTTTTGAATGGAAAAAATAAAACAAAACAATGTATGGGAAAAAAAAGTTCCATTGTGTTGTCTTAGGTTTTTGATGCATTGTGTATTCACAACTGCCAACCTAGAAAAACTGCCTAATAGCAGCCATATCTGGATTCCTCTCTCCTTTGCTCTCATTCACTGTTGAAGTACATTGGCTTGCTTACCCACTGCAACCTCAGACCCTTTACCAATACATTTCAAAGTGAAAAGAGACTTTATCCCCTCAACATTCCGTATGAACTAAAAATAACAGCCATCACCTTGCACATCTTTTCTTAGTCCTCCAACCGCCTCAGTTACACAAACTCAAAATAACTATTGGCTTTGACGGTCATTTTGTCACTGTCCTTGGCTGCACCTGGATGAGAGACCCTTGTGTCTGACCCACCTAGACTGTGTCCTGTTCGTCACAGATACCAAGAAATCTGCTATGGGGAGTCAACTCTGAGATTCTGTTTACCGAGTTGATAGGGCATGTCCTGGGCTTATCCATCAATTTTAAGGCTAAACACCTTTTCTTTAGACATAGTCATACATACACCAAAGAGCCATGAAGGAGATTTACCCAAAGGGACCAAAATGTAACTGCCTCTTATACAAGACACTTTTGAGTCTTTTTTTAAACATATTCCTTCCTTCCTCTGAGTGAATCATAGTTATTTCAAAGAGAATTTGTCAAGTGGCCCCATAACTATTTTTGTTTGGCGCCTGTACTTGGTTGCTCTCATTATCTGTCTAGGCCATGTTTCTTGGGTGAGCATGTCTTTTTTTTTTTAAATGCCATGGTCTATAGAAATAACAAGAGTCTTTCCAGTCACTTCGATGATGGGCCTCCCACCCCCATTTCCAGTCATGTGCCTTTGAGAATGCCATTTCATTTATTTCATGGCCTCAGTTTCTCATCTGTAAAAAGAAAGAGAAGAAATCTCCCAGGGTCTTTGAGGAAATACTAAGCTGAAAGGTGAAGTGCTGAAATGCTATGTACTTTTCTGTAATTTAATTTAAAATCTACATATATATCCCTAGCCTGCTAAGAGGGAGGAACTTTACCAATTTGGTGACCTACATCCAACAACTTCCTGTCTGGTTTCTGGGGAAAGATTGTGTAGAGCTTAGCCATGGGCCTGGTACGGACCAGTGGAGTCAAAGGGAAGAGGAGCACCCAGCCTGGGCTCTGGGAAGGCACACATCTGCTGGTTTTGTGACTGACTATTGGGTCCATTAAGTCCCTGCTAACTCCCCTAGCGCTGTTGATTCAGAATTACTTGTGAATGGTGTCCTCTCTGAATGCTCCAGGGTCTTCTGCTGGTCCTTGTCACTCAATCTGTGGAACCCACATAGGCAGGGAAACCCACAGACCTATCCAATGCCCCCCATGCTTCGTGCTGACTCCAATGTCCCCCCCACTTCGTGCTGACTTCATTTTTCACCCCCATATCATGACGAGCAATGGAGATCCTCAGAGCTTCTCAGGTCCATGACAGTAGACATACCACACAGTTCATCCCCTCATGAACACCCATCTCCCCTGTCTCCACCAAAATGTAGGACCCTGGGTCCTCTCTGCAAATGGATGCTCCACCTACTCATTCTTAGCTTCCTCTGAGGCTTTTGCCTCCTCTGTCTCATTCCACCACCTTTTCCCTGTTGGGATACATCTTAAATCATGTCAGGCATGAGAAACGTATCTGACTCTAGTTGCTTATTCTGTTACTTCTCAAAGCCTAGGATTCTGAAATGCTAGGTCCTTCCCTTCTTCCGGTATACCTTTTGTTAATGCTTAGAATGTAGCTACCCAAATAAGGAAGAATTATGAGATATTCGGGGGTGCTCAGAGAGGAAGAAAATATTTCAGAATTCTACTTTTCCTTGTTACTTTAAAATAATGTAGTAATAAGCTCAGTAGCAGTGGCTGACTGTTGTTCACTGCTCACAAAAGCCCCCAGGAAGAGACTATGGATGATTCTGGGTCTTCACAGGAAGTAAGTCAGAAAAATGAAAAATGAAACATGGGGTTCTACAATCAAAAAAAAAAAACCTTGAAAGATGACTAATTCTCTCTTTGTTTCCAAGATTTTTCCACTAAGAATTCTCTGAAATTCTCTGTGGCAGCACTTTGATTCATTCGAATGGTAGTATGTAGTGTCTGTATGTGATTTCTTCTTTTTGAGTGAATAAATCTGAAATTCAGGGTGAGGCTGAACCTACTGGTAACACAAATGAAAAGAAATACTGGCTGAAGTGTACTCCCCAGTAAGACTGAAAAAACAACTTTCATTCCCAGCGCACCTTGGTGATCCCCCATTCACACACGGGCCACCCCGCACTCTCTCACTGGAGATCCTGAGCAACAGCAAGGAACCTTTCTGTTCCTCTTGCACCATGTGGCCTTTCCTCTGGAGTCAAGTCTTCCCATAACCATCCCCTTGACTCAGTTCCATCTCCTCTCTCCCCTGCTTTACCTTGGGAGGCTGTCATTAAAATCAGGGACATCTCCCTTCCTGACCCATATTCCTAGTGACCCAAGTCAGGGTTCATTCTTAATCCAGAAAACTGACTGAGCTGCTACTTCTAGCACATGGCAGGGAAACCTCAGCTTCAGAATAATTCACTTACCTAATAACCCCAGTTGTGATGTACTGATTTCTAACTCTGCACGTCTTATCTTATTGCATTTCTCAAGAATTCTCTTACTCTGGCCTTCTGTCTGTCAAAATAGTCATCACAATAATTTCTGTGACTTGTTATTAACAGGGACACCTCCTCCCAAGCACGGCTGCACAGCTGATGTCACCCAACTGCCTTCCAGCATGAGGATTCGTGATGCTGTAGGAAGAGGCATGACTTTTGAACGTAAAATAAATCTGAGCTCATATCCTAAGTTCTCCACACCCGGCTTCCGTGATCACCGCCAGCTATTTTACCTCTCCAGACGCGCATGTCTTTATCTACAGATGATTGATAATGATATCAACTGCACAATGCTGTTGTGAGGATTTCAGAGCCACATCTGTTCTGGCCTCCTGGCTGCCTGTCATCTGTAATGAAGACAATGTGATGCTTTCAAAACTAGCTGTTTATTGGCAAGAACAGGGCTATAGAATGGGAATCACACCAAAGTCCTCTATTCTAATCCCAGCTCTGCTTTAATTAGCGTGGTAGCTTGGGTAAATGTCGTCTGTTAGAGAGTGGGTGGTAGGAAGGATTTATGTTTCATATTCCTTATGTTTCCCTGCATCCATGGGGGATGTGGGATGCCTCTCTCCCACTTGCGCACACACTTTTGGGATTTGCATGCCCCTATGGCTTCTGTCTCCCTGACTGAGGAGAAGGGGTCATGATTCTGCTCTGTTGTCCCTTGCGTACATTCTCCCACCCAGGGTGAGAGAGATGACTGAGTGAGCTGACTTGCCTACTATTAAGAACGCGCTATCAAGAAGTTTGTTTGTTCACAGACACAAAACCTATTATGCTGTATCAGGACGTGTCAACGATGCCCGCACTACTTGAACTTGACCTGAGTTGCCCTTTAATCTTATTTTTTCAAATATCCAGAACTTGGAAAGGAAACAGAGAAAGAGTTCTTCTGGATCTTTCTAGACTTCAAGCCAAGAGTTGTCTCTGGTCATTGCTCATTTGAAACTTGTGATCTGAGGGAGATAATGCCTGATTCCCACATGGTCTCTGGAGAACGTTTGGCAGGTGATGCTCTCCGTCCTACATATAGCGGCACAGAGGTGAGCTCACCACTAGAACTATGCTTTGCTTTAGAGCAGAGAAAAAGGAAGGTATGCAGTTTCTTTCCCTACAGTGTCGCATATGCCCCCATCAACAGGACTCAAAAGCCAGCCAAGGCAGTGTGTGCCCTCTCGTTAGTTAAACTATTTACAAGTCCCAGCATCTTAAAAGAACAGACCTTGGGAAAATTTCATCTTGTTGTCAGATGTTCGCCTATAAAAGCCCACGAGTTGTGAGATAGACACCAATCTTATTTCTCATCTAAACAGATAATTCATAGGGACATCATTAACAACTGAAGAGATAGAAGTTGTGGGTCCCAAGTCACAGTGGCTAAAACTAATAGCACCCAAGGGAAATAAAGTCTAAAGTCACTCCCTTCCTTCCCGCTTTATTCTTCTTGGCTCCTGTCATATGTGGTCATTTCTCCTCCTGCTGCATTCATTCTTCTTACACTTTTCTTTCATTTCCTTTTGGCCACCTCACCAGTGACAGCGGCACCACACTCTGGAATTCTTCCCTTCACCTCTACACTCTCCTACTACTAGACTTCCTTCTAATTAAATAAATTTTAATTGATGCATAAAATAAACATATTATAGATGTCTCAAGGTATTCGTGCTTAAAATTTAGTTTGGGTAGCTTTTTGTTTTATTTGTATTTAACTTTTACTGAAAATGTTTTTTCCTCACATACTATATCCAGATTACAGTTTCCTCTCCACCTACTCCTACTAGTTCCATGCATCCCTCCCATCTGAATTCAACCCTTTTTCTGTCTCTCATTAGAAAACAAATAGGTTTCTAGGGGATAGTAATAAAATATAATATGAAAATATAAGAAACTAGTACATTGGAATAGGACAAAACAGAAGAAAAAGAGACCAAGAAAAGGCACAGGAAACTGATATGATATTGGCTCAGAGACGAGACCAACTCGTTAGCATACTCAGGAGTCCCATAACACTAAAGTGGAAGTCATTATATATATACAAAGGACCTGCAGGCTTAAAGGATATATAATCATATATGTGATATATATGTGTGACATAATATATGATAAGGTAATTTTTTTAAAGGAAAAGCCCTGACATGGCATTATAAGACAAGGAACCTCCAAAGATGTCACTGAGTGTGTTTTCTCTTGGCATCCTACCCTCAAGAGTAGTTTGTTTCCCCAATGAGACTCCACTGGAGAAAACTAAATTTCTATTAGCAAGTGGCTGTCAATGGAGATAGCTTCTGGGTTAGGACCCTATGTGATGCAGACCCAGCAGGCCCTACGCATGCTACCTCAGTCTCTGTGAGTTCATATAAGCAAATACATATCATATTTGCCTGTCTGGGTTATCTCACTCAGGATGATTTTTTTTCTAGTTCCATCCATCTACCTGCCAATTTCAATTTTTTTAACAGCTGACTAATAGTACATTGTGTTAATGTACCACATTTTCTTTATTCATTTTGAGGGACATTTAGGTTGTTCCCAGTTTCTGGATATCATGAATGAAAAAGGAATGAACATGGTTAAGCAAGTGTCTTTGTGGCAGGATAAGTATCCTTTGGGTATGTGGCCAAGAGTGGTATAACTGGATCTTAAGATCAATTTACATCTTCCTGAGGAACCACCACACTGATTTCCATAGTGGTTGTATGAGTTTGCACTCCCACCAGCAGTGAATGAGTGTTCATCTTACTCTGCATCCTTCCCAGCATGAGCTGTCATTTGTCATTCTGAAGGGTATAAAATGAAATCTCAAAGTAGTTTTGATTTGCATTTCCCTGATGGCTAAAGATGCTGAACATTTCTTTAAGTATTTTTCAGCCATTTGAGATTCCTTTTTAGAGACTTCTCTGTTTAGATCTGAAACCTATTTTTAAAACTGTTTTGTTTTCTTCATATCTAGTTTTTGGAGCTCTTTATGTATTTTGGATATCAGCCCTCTATTCAATGTGTAGTTGGTAAAAAGAAATCTTTTCCCATTCTGTGGGCAGCTGCTTTGTTCAATGGCAGTCTCCTGTACCATGCAGCAGCTTTTCAGCTTCATGAGGTCCTGTTTACTGATTGTTAATCTTAGTGCCTCCATGATTGGTGTTCTGTTCAGGAAGTCCTTTCATGTCCCAGTGAGTTCAAAGCTATCCCCCACTTTTCTATCAGGTTCAGTGGATCTGGTTTTATGTTGAGGCCTTTGATCCATGTGAACTTGAGTTTTGTGCAGGGTGATGAATATGGATTTATTTCATTATTCTACATACAGCTGTCCTGTTTGGCCAGCACCACTTCCTGAAGATGCTGTCTTTTATCCAGTTTGCGATTCTGGGTTCTTTATCAAAAATCAGGTGTTCAAAGCTGTGTGAATTTATGTCTGGGTTTTCAGTTTGATTCTATTGATTGATGAATCTGTTTGTATGCCAAATGCCATACTGTTTTTGTTATAGTTTTGAAATACAACTTGAACTCAGGAATGATGAGACCTCTAGCAGTTCTTTTATTGTTCAGGATTTTTAAGCTATTCTGTGTTGTGTGTGTTTATATATGAAGCTGAAAACTGCCCTTTCAAGATCTGTGAAGAATTGTGCTGGAATTTTGATAGAGATTGCACTGAATCTGTAGATTGCTTTCAGTAAGTTGGCCACTTTTGCTATATCAGTACTGCCAATGGCAAGGGAGAACTTTTCATCTTCTGATAGCATCTTTAGTTTCTTTCTTCAGTGTCTTAAAGCCTTTATCATATGAGTCTCTCACTTGCATGGTTAGAGTTACCCTAAGATAGTTTATGTTATTTGAGGCTATTGTGAAAGGTGTTGCTTCCCTGGTTTCTTTCTCAGTCCATTTGTCATTTTTATATAGGAAGGCTACTGCTTTTTTGTTTGTTTTGTTCTGGGTTTTGTTAGTGTGTGTGTGTGTGTGTGTGTGTGTGTGTGTGTGTGTGTTAACTTTGTATCCTGCTTCTTTGCTGAAAGTGCTTATCAACTGTAGGTTTGGTTTTTAATCATGTATACACGTATGTGCATCTCTGTGTGAGTACGAATACATGAATGTAGATACCCACCAAGACCAGAAGAGTACACGATATCCCCTGGAACTGGAGTTATAGGCAACTGTGAGCTGCCTGTATTGGGTACTGGAAACTAAACTCAGGTCCTTTGAAAAAGCAGTACTTGCTCTTAACTATTGAACCAACACTCCAGCACCAAGATATGTGCATTAAATTGATTAATTCTACCTCCTCCGACATTTATCGATTTGTTATCTTTTCTTAGAGCTTTTTGTATATTTTTGTATATTTGTATATTTTGTATATTATTTTTGTATATAATGTACACAGTATATTTCTGTGTACTGTGCAACAGTACTCAGGGTCCACTTATTCCCGTGTAACTGTAACTTGGTTCCCACTGATCAACCTCTCCCCCTTCCCTTTAATCCTTTATCTCCCCCACGCAGCCTCTCAGCTCCTCTGAGTTCAACATTTTCTAATCCAAATATAAACACAATTAAGTGATTGCTTATCCTCCTGTACCCAGTGTCATTCACTTGACCTAGGGATCTCTGCTTCCATCCATGTGGACACAAATGGCAGCATTTTATTGTTTTGAGACTGAACAGTGGTGTGTGTGTGTGTACCATAATGTCTTTACTGATAGCCACATCAATTGTTTCTATTTTTTAATTCTTGTCAGTGAACATGGAATGCAGATTTCTCTTCTGGTGGTGAGATGCATAGACCGTCTTCTCTTTTTCTTGTTTGAGAAAATGTCTCTTTTAAGTCAATTACCCAGTTTTAAAAATCAAGCTATTCCTCTTTTCCTTTGATGCTATTGAAGTTTTTTTTTAAAGCTCTTTCTATTTCCTGGGGATTACGCTGTCAGCAGATGTGCAGTTTGCCAGTACTTTCTCCCACCATGTAGGTTGTCTGTTCAGTCAGCTTTTTCCTTCACAGTGCACAAACATTTGAGTTTTACTTGGACACAGTCCTTGTTTGTGTTTCATTTTGTTTCCCGGCCTTTTGTGTCTTGCCCCCCCCCAAAATCTCACCCGTCCTAATGCCCTGAACTATTTCCTTTATGTATTTTCCTCTAATAGTTTTGCAGTTTCAAATAATAGATGCAAGTTTTTTAACTGTTCGCAGCTGATGTTTGTAACTGTCAAGAGATATATCTTTAATTTCATTCTTTACGTGTGTGGACAGCCAGTGTTCACGGGGCCCTTTATTGTGAAGAGGGTCCTTTCTTTGTCGTAGGTCCTTACACTTGTGTCGGAATCAGTTGGCTGTAGTTACATGGTTCATCTGTGGACCCTCTGCCGTGATTTCTGGAAGCATATTTGCTTATCTGCCAGCGCCATGCTAACTTGATCGCTACAGCTTTGCTGGTTTTGCTCTAGATGGTTTTGGCTGTTTGGGTGTTTTTGTGGCTATATGCAAATTTTATGATTTTTTTTTATAGTCCTGTGAAATGTTATTGGCATTTGGATTGAAGTGAATCTGCTAAGCCACCATCCCACCACTCAGCTACATCCCCAGATTTCATTAAATCTGTAGATTGTTTTGGGTAGCAGGAACCTTCTATGAATATTGAATCTTCCACTTCGTAAACAGAGGATTCTTTTTATTTGTTTCTTCTTCAGTTTTTTCTTTCACTCTGTCTTACATTTTCATAAGAACTTTCACCTAGCTGGTTAGATTTTTTTCCTAAGTATTTTAGTGACTGTTGTAAACAAGATTGCTTTCTTGGTTCCTCTTTCAGATAAATCGCTGCCAGCAGCACTACTGATTTTTATGCTTATTTTATATACTGAAACTTTAATGACTTTATTAATTCCATCATGTTTCTGTTGAGTCTTTGAGATGGCTGATATATAAGTTGTGACCTCCTCTTCTCTAGCTTGGGTGCTTTTTATTTCTGAATGGCCTGGCTAAGACTTGTAGAACAATACTGAAGAAAAGTCATTTAAAAAAAAGCACCCTTCCCTTGTTCCTAATAGCAGGAAATTTCCCAGTTTCCTTCCATTCGGTGTGGTGTTATCCATGGGGATTTTACTTTCTATTCCTGCATGCATTTGGATGCTCATAAGAATTTTGTATTATTCTGTTGGTGTGTTGTGCCACACTTATTGTTCTGCATATGCAAAACTTCAGTTAAACCACCCATGTGTCCGAGAGATAAATCCCACTTGATCCCAGTGAACAATCTTTTCACTAAATTATTGAATTCAATTTGTTGGTATTTTCCTGAGAATTTTTACATCTATTCCCATTCATGATGCTGATATATTGAATTCTTTTCTTGCATTCTTGTTTGGTTTCGGTTTCTGGGTAATGTCAACTCTGTAGATGTATTGGAAGAATGTCTTCCTCTTCGTTTTTGTCAGAATAACTCAAGAAGAATCGATATAGATTCTTTAAAATTTTATAGACTATGGCAGTGAAGTCATCTGGTTCTGGGCTTTGCTTTGATGGAAGTTGTTTTTGTTATGGTTTCAATCTTCTTATTATTGATCCATAAAGGTTTCTTTATGATTCCATCTTTCTAGCACTATTTCTGGCATGGATAATTGAACAATAGCATGTCTGTTACCCAAGGTTTCCATTGAATACATCTCAAATGTTTGGGGGAAAGAAGGAGGCTTCTGCTCTGAGTCTCTTCCAGGTAATTCTTTCCTTCCATCATCCCTTCCATCTCTGTGAGCTATTTCTAGATTTACAATGTTCATCTGCTTCATACCAGATTCTTATTCATAAGCCACCCCATGTCTACATCTTCCCTGTGGAGTCTGCTCTTAATGGTGTCTGATGGAGAAACAGAGATATAGGGCAGAGGATGGGCCATAGCATCAGAATCCTGGATATGAATGTGACTTATTATAGTAGTCATTCTTCCTTGAGGAGGCAGCTAACTTCTCAGTTTAAATTTTTTCATATAAAAATGTCACAGTAACACGTCAAGTTCAACTTGACTCAGCAGTGTGACAGGAAACCTAAACTAAGAGTAGCTGAAACAACACGCGTCTTAACCCCATATAGATGTCTAGATAGCCAGCTGAGGAGGAGCTTAACCCCATATAGATGTCTAGATAGCCAGCTGAGGAGGAGTTCCTTCTACCTTGTTGCTCTGCAATACCCGAAGAGCAGTTTTCTTTCTTTTCCTTTCTTTCTTTCATTTTTGTTTTTTATTTTTGAGACAGGGTTTCTCTGTCTCAAACACAGTTATAATATTATACTACTATAATACAGTCACAATCATATCCAGGATTCCGATGCTATGGCCCATTCTCTCACCCTATATCTCTGTTTCTCCATCAGACACCATTAAGAGCAGACTCCACAGGGAAGATGTAGACATAGGGTGGCTTATGAATAAGAATCTGGGATGAAGCAGATGAACATTTTAATTCTAGAAATAGTTCACACAGATGGAAGAGAAGATGGAAGGGAAGAATTATCTGGAAGAGACTCAGAGCAGAAGCATCCTTCCTTTCCCCCAAACAATTGAGATGTGTTCAATGGAAACCTTGGGTAACAGAGCCTACGGTTTGGTTTATTAATGTAAGAGGGTTTGACCCCCCCCCCCATGCTTATGTTACATCTATCTTATAGTTACAGGTAGGAAAGAAAAACCAGAGAAATAAGTGGTCCTATTTATAGAGGCATCATTCAAAAACCAAGAGCAGGGTACTGGGACCAGAGAAAATGGTAAAGAGCATCCATGAACTCTTTCCTCCATGACAAAAATGAGAAAAACAGCAAAACTTACAAACCACCTTTTTCATAAGTGAAAATGAACCATAGGCTTGCACAATCCAGGAAACACCTCATCAGAAGAGGCAACAAAAGCTCCAGAGGAACAATAAGCTTCTTGGGGTTTTAACTCCCTCCTCTGCTCCCTCTCTTCAGTTCCATAGTAGTTTTTGAAAACTAGCAACCCAGCAGTCACAGGAGGGAGGAGAATAGAGCTACGGCTCCTTTGAAGTCCCGTGTACATAGGATTATCATTATTTGCGCTGCCTTGTGTTTCTCTAGGAGGTTCTTCACGAAGGGATGTCTGTATTTAACATGACTCAGATGGATCCATTCAGGTGGGGGCAGGAAGCATTTTTCCTAGGCTCTTTGATTAAACATAATTGTAGGCAATTATTTAACCTCACAGCAATCTCAGACACTGACTAACAATTATACCAATCAACAGACTAACCAAAAAAACTCAAAATGGAAAGTTAGGGAATAAGATCTCAGTGGAGGCTTTGAAAATCTGACATCTTTCTAGGAATATAAAAAGTCACTTGTATGCTGCACTAGTTTGATAAAATGAAACCATATAAAACTGAAACAGTCTGTGTCTTTTTCTTGTTTTGTGAACCACGGAGTTTAATCTGGGCTGTCTTTGTGACCGTGGGTTTAGGCATATCCACTGGAGCTTGATAGGCTCAGCCGTGAGTACACAACCGAGAGGAATGACCTCTCCTCTCCCAGAATCCATCAGTTGCCACCAATCCAGCGGGGGGGGGGGGCTCCTCAGCGCATCCTCCATCCATGCTTAGCTGTTGAGAGCTGATTCTTGTACAGACCCCGCACATGCAGCAATGGATGTTATCTTGTGATTTCTGAGGCTGCGTCTTGGTCATAAGGTAGGGTTTTGTCGCCCCACCACCTATCTCTTAGTTTATAGATGTCCCCACTCTACTTCTGCAATGTTCTTTGGGCCTTAGAGGGCGTTGTCTGTTCAGGCATGAGTATTTAATTTTGAGTTATTCTCAGTACCTTGAATCATCATGAGTCTCTGCATTTCACTGCCATTCACTGGAAAGAGGGGCTTCTCTGAGTATAGCTGACAGCAGTATCTGTCTATGAATGTAAGGATAGATATTTAGAAGGTAGTTTAACGCTGTCAATTTAGCTAAACAACAACAGCAATAGGTTTACTCCACTGACCCAGTAGACTTGGGTGTTTGGTTTATAGAACAGGCTTGAATTGTCTCCTATAGAGCAGGCCTCAAATGCAGAGAGTGGTTGGTTGCTCCTATGACAGTTAAACCATTACTGCACAAATGCACACGTCTCGCCTAACAGGTTAGTATTATAGTTTGCAGGGTTCGCAGATGGGTAAGACTGTTGATGTTTTTTCTTCCCTATCAGCTTGAACAACACTTCCTGGTACAATGAAAGCTGCCCAACAGAGAGGAAACGTCCGGTTTAGTTCTGACTCAACATTTTTATACCTTAAGCCAAAGTGTGTGGTATCTTCAGCCTTAGAATCTCATCAGCTGTTTCTGGTGAGCAACCAAGAGGAATGACACAAGCTTGTATTATTTTGGGGTAGGGCCCTTTGTAGCCTTCCCAACTAACAACTAATAAGGAGGCATCCCTTACCTGGCACTGAAGCTTTTGTTTAATAACCCATAGATTGTAGGGAACAACATTTTCTACTCTTGCATGGCCCTTTCAAACTCTTTTTGTCATCATCATCATCATCATCATCATCATCATCATCATCATATTTTAACTGGGATATGGGGTAATATATCTCTATATGGCTTTTTCAAACATCTTTCAATTTGGGTAATTCATTCTCCCACCCCCTGTGTCCCCATCATCCCTACCCTTCCTTGCTCAAACCTTCATACCCCTAGTATTTCCCATGTCTATTTTCATATCACCAATGTCCTATTGTCCTCCCTTTCTTAAGGTAGCTCCTCTCGATGGCCTCCTTCTGATTTCATGACTTCCATATTGAACACTCAAAATTAGAGATTCTTAGCCAGGATCCACATATGAAGGAAAGTGTGTACCATTTGTTTTCTGTGCCTGGTCACCATCTTTTATATAATTTTTCCAGTTCCATCAATTTACTTTGAAATTTTATAATTTTGTTTTAGTTTCAGGCTCAGTGGACTAAGAGATCAGACTCACCTTCATCTCAGATGCCATTGAAAGTATAACAGTGATCCAGATTTCCTTCTAAACTTGTAGCACAATTAATAAAAGCTCAGAGACATTAATTGGGGTTCAACCTGAAGGTCAGAAAAGCAAAACAGTCAGCCACTGGCTCTTACCTCTACCTCAGTCTGAAATGGTGATCCTGCCTCCAGGAATCCTCAGAATGAGACTGAGTCTGAGAGCTATCTCCTCCCACTTTATATTCCTCTCTAGGGCTGGGATTAAAGATGTGCACCACCACTGCCTGGCCTTTATGGCCAGCTAGTGTGGCTGCTGGGATTAAAGGTGTGTCTAACCATTGTGTGGCCTGTATGACTGACTAGTGTGACTGCTTTGCACTGACCTTCAGGCAAGCTTTATTTATTAAAATACAAATGAAATATCACTATGTAAACAGCCTATAAATTTGTGTTTCCCTACTATACCCACCCTTCAATTTCAACAATTTTCAGAAAAAGTCACAGAACTCAATATGATAGTTGACCACAAAAGATGTAGTTCTAGACCAGCTGATTAGAAGGCAAACAAGATAGGATGGGAGCAGCACAGAATTTCCATGCCCTCTGAATACAGCACTACCCTAGCCCTTGGTGTGTCCCACCATTTAGAGTTTTTAAGAAAGTTTCATTCCACAGGTATGTTTGACTAAGTCACTGGCCATTGGTGATCAACAGCCCCTCCCTCCTGCCTGGGTTTGAGGTGGATGGCTGAAATCTCTAAGTTCTTAATCAAGACTTGACTTTTCTAATACCAGCCCCCAGTCTGAAGCTATCTGACTGTCTGACAGCAAACTCCCCTCAGTAGAACAATTGACATTCCTGTCACTCACATCATTCAGGATGTTCTAAGGATTTGAGGACTCTGCTCCTGGAAGTCAATACAAACCCCACACAACATTCATTTTATGCTGCAAGGACACCTTTTGTCAAGAAGATATAATATGTGCCCCTATGTTCCTAACAACACAATCCCAAAAGGCAGAGTAAAAATCGTCAGCATCAAAGAGGAAAACAGACAACTGAACATAGTAAGGATTTAACCATCTCATTTTCAATAATGGGTTTAACAACCAGACAGAAGACCAACAAAGAAATAGAAGACTTGAACAGCTATGTAAATCAACAAGACTAGTGCATACCCATGAAGCCAATAACTCCTTCCAGTAAGAGCAGAGCATGCAGTCTTCTCAAGGGTATACAGAATGAAATCCAGGCGAGTCCTGAGTTAGCCAGTGAAATAAAAGTATCAAAAGATGTAAAGAAATTTAAATCAAGCAAGGCATCGTCTTCAGAAGTAAATTTGGGGGATTCATGAGAGGTTAAAAAATGAAACAACGTACTCCTAACTAACCAGTATATCACAGAAGAAATTATAAGGCAGTAATCTTCAATGACTGTGTACATCATTTTCTCATGCGTGTACCTTGGCATTGAGGTACATGGCCAGAACTCTGATGTACTATAGCAGTACCATTGCTCTGAAAAGCTAGCTTTAAAAATGCAGTTTATGTTACTGTTGGGAAGCAAAGCAATAGAAATAGGAAGATGTGTGTCAATCAACCTCTGCCACGTAGGATTTTGTGGGGACAAAATACAATAACATGGAGTAAGTCTTCTGCCATTTATAATGCATTTTACAAAGGTGAGTCACTGCTGTTGCTCATCTGGACAGGTTGGCAGACATTCTAGCTAGCTCCAAGGCTGACTCAACCTCTAATTGAACAAATGCTAAAAAATAGTTTGCTGTATTGAAGTCAACATTTCTGGTCAACGTTTCAGCCTCAATTCAAGAACAGGAGCATGTTTCTCCACCAGGCTGATGAGACTCTGGCTTTCTGAGAGCAAAAGACTACAATGGTGGGAACTGGCAAATTACAAAAGAATCTTCACAATCTTTAAGTTCTCTCTCTCTCTCTCTCTCTCTCTGATGACCTTGCCTTGACTGAACATAGTTCATCATTGCTGTGGAAGATTTTAAGTCTTTTTTGTTAAAGAGAAGCAATAAATATAGCTGACATAGAACTGAATAAAAGTCCTCAGCCTTGGTTTATGAATTCAGACAAAACATGCATTGTGATACACATCTATAATCCCAACACTCAGGAGATGGAGAAGAGTGAGTTCAAGGGCCTAGCAAGACTCTGTGTCTATATATATATTTAAAATTCAGGCAGAGATTTGAAAGTGTCCAGTCTCTTATCTTGGACCTACTCCATAAGACAGGTACACAATAGCCTTCTCCAAATCTGGCATCCGTGCATCTCAGCTCTTGGAAGAAGCAAGAAACTGCTTGTGTGACATCAGAGTGTAAAACAATTTCTATATGTTGGAAAATTCAATACTTCACATCCTCCCCTCCAGGGTTTCCCATTAAGGTATCCTTATAAAGCACAGCATGGCTCAAAATAGCCTTGGCATTTGGCCCAGTTTACTCACCACAACTGAGAAATTTCTTTTGTGTTCTATTTTATTGTAAAATGTTACATATCTTCAAAATATTGCTGTGTTGATCTTTATAATAAAATCGCTTCTTTTATAATAAAATCACTTCTTTCTCCCCCCTTTTCTTTCTGCTCTTCTCTCCCTCAACCCTCTCCCCACTATATCACAGGAAGATATCTTTCTCCATCATTCTCCACCTTATTTTTATGAGACAGGGTCTCTCACTCACTGAACTTGAAACTCATTGGTTTGGCTAGACTGGCTGGACAACGAGCTCCAGGGATCCACTTGTCTCCCCAGTGCCACCATAGATATATATCTTATATAGATTATAGATGAGTGCTACCATATCTAGCTTTTATGTAGGTGCTGGGGTTCCAACTTATAGTCTCAAGCTTGCATGGCAGCCACTTTACCAACTGGACCAACTCCCTAGCCCCCTACTCTTTAAATGACTTCATAAAATAATGATGTTCTGGGAGAATCAGCATGTCTAACTTCCAGCTACAGCCTCACACCATACTGCATTCTCCCTTTAAAAGTCCAGGATACAACAATCCAGAATCCTGGTTTCCCTCTCACCCAGATGCTCACCTGATTCAAAGCCATCTTAAAAACTCTGGGAAAACTTGCCTGAGGATATTGTTTTGGGTGCTAATAACTGGACTCAGCTTATTTGGTGTATTTTGATCACTCAAGTGAGACAGTTTCTCTGCGTATCTTTGTCCTGGAACTCTCTCTGTAGACCAGACTATCCTTGAAAAAAAAAAAAAAGAGGGGGAAGTGGTGCGGGAGAATTGTCTGTATTCTGTCAATCATGATTTAAATAAACTCTGATTGGCCATTAGCCGGGATGTATAGGTGGGTCAACCAGACAGGATTTAGAGGCAGGGCTATTAGACCAGGAGAATTCTGGCAAGCAGGAAGCTCTCTCGGCATTCCTGCGCAGACCAACGAAGAAGCAGGATGTGACCTGCCCCGCTGAGAAAGGTACTGAGCCATGTGGCTAACATAGATAAGGATAATGGGTTAATATATGTTATAAGAGCTAATATGAAGCCTGAGCTAATGGGCCAATCAGTTTATAATCTTCTGGAGATCTCTGTGTGATTTTCTTTGGGACCTAATGACTGTGGGACCTGGTGGGAGGACAGAAACCAACCAGGTCCTCATGTTACACTCAAGTATCCCTCAGTGCTTGGAATCATGGTGAGCATATTGGAAGTGTTCTACTGACATTTGTTGGATGACTAATATTGTTCAGGAATATTGTTTATGAAATCTATTGTTCCAATAAATAAATAATGTATCCCAAAATAAAATATTGAACAAGAGCTATTGTTTATTAGGGTTTAGTGCTAGGCATGTACAAACAGCTAGCTCATCATTTGTGAAATAGGAAAATGGGCAGGTGACATGGTGCATTCTCTCTTGACTATGGGGTGACCAGCTGCCTCAGGCTCTCTGACTTTCCTTCTGTGATGGGCCATAACCTGGAATTCCACACACATGGCTTAAAGGCTCATCATTTGTGGCTGGCAAGATGCTTATTGTGTAAAGTCACTTGTGCAGGCCTTGTGGCCTGAGTTCCCTCTCCAGAATGCACAGTAGAATGAGAGAACAAAATCCTTAAAGTTGTCCTCTGAACTCCACATATGTAATGGGCATTCATGCATTCGCACTTCTACACACATACTCATAAGCACACACATACATGCATGTACGTGCACATGCACACACTCAGAATAAACAAAATTTTCTAAAGAAAAAGTAAGGAATGTAAGATCCAGTGGTATCTATCTAAAATGAATGCTCACTCCCCTAGGTTCCGCTGACTCTCCTCTCTGGAAGAAGCCATTTTCTCCATGGCCTGAAATACCAAAGAGATGGACTCTGTTTCTGTGAGAGGGAAAAGGGTTATTTACATAGCTTGATCCAAAATGGTAGGGCATTTGAACATCTCACAGCTTAGTGGGTCTATCTGGGGCTTCTTGTACCTCATTGCTCTATGATGTACAGCCCACTGTAGAGGCTACTAACCATGTGTGAGGATTACGAGTAGCTAAACTGTACACATCCTAACTGATATCTCTTCTAAATATAAAATATACACCAGACTTTGATGGCTTTGGACAAGAAAAGCAATGTAAAATATTAACAATTTCATATTGGTTATATGTTGAAATGACAACACAGCCTCACATTCTTCACATCTATCCATTCTCTTATGAAAAGTGAACCGGGCCCAACTAACATCTAGAATTTCTGAATTTGATAGAAAACAATAAGTCATTTTAGGTTACCCCATTGACAAATATTGTAGGAAGCCACTTGTTTGTTCCTAGCTTCTCAGCCCTGAAATAACCACACAGAAACTGTATTAATTAAATTACTGCTTGGCCTATTAGCTCTAGCTTCTTATTGGCTAGCTCTTACATCTTAATTTAACCCATTTCTATTAATCTGTGTATCGGCACGTGGCTGTGGCTTACCGGCAAGTTTCCAGCTTGTCTGTTCCTGGCATCTCTCTGACTCAGCCTTCTTTCTCCCAGCATTCAGTTTAGTTTTCTGCCTACCTCTATTCTGCCCTGCCAAGCCCAAGACAGATTCTTTATTAACCAATGGGTGTTCACAACATATGGAGGGGAATCCCACATCACCTCCCCTTTTCTGTCTAAATAAAAAGAAAGGTTTTAACTTTAACCTATTAAAATTACATATAACAAAACAGCTATCAAGCAAGAATTACAGTTACAATATTTATATCTACTTTATCTTTGATCATAACTAAGGAAAACTATAACTATAACTATCTATTCTTCAACTCCATCAAAGACTCCAAAAGCATATAATATTACTTAAATAAACAGGAAGTGCATTCTAAGCAACTTCCAAAACTCTAGAATTGACAGAGACATCTCACTGTCTGGACAGTCACCCAAAGTTCTTCTGTACTGTTGCATTATCCATCTTCAGCCTGCAGGCCTATAGTATCCAGCAGACTTTTCCATAAAGCAGAAAATTTCAAAGACAGTTACACCTATATTGACAGTTTGTCAGTCATTTTTTTTTCTATGCCCTGCAGAATGTCTAGCAGACTCTTTCATAAAACAGGAACCCTGAAGGATTGTCTCACCTTTTGGCAAGTTCAGCAGTCATTTCTCTGTGGGTCCTGAATGTCCAGTTCATACAGCATAGCATCAAGCAGTCCAGGCAAGAGCAGTTTCTTGCCCAAATGGCTAATTAACTCTATAAGGAGCCTCTTTGATGCCCATCTTCCTCTTGAAGTAATTGGTGCTGCCAAAAGTAGATGTGTATCATATCATGAAAAGTTCTAAGTTCTTGAAACATTTTAAATGTCATATTCTGTAGGTCTTTGAAAGGTTTGAAGATTATCTATCTAACTAAAATATATCTCTATATATCTAGAAAACCTAACTAACATGACTACAAGCTTGACTATTAAAGATGATTATCTATTAACCTATATCTCTTAATTATACATTACATTTTTAAATGAACTGCACAATCACAATACCTTAATCAAGAGAAGAAATATACATATAACAAAATTGACCTCAAATTTGTATCAATAAAGCAAGATCCATACCAATGCAAATCTCTATAGCATATTTCCCTTTAAATGTAAACAAAAATTTGTAAACAATGACTTTGGGAATTTGGGTGTAGTTCTCCCCAAACTGCTTTCTGCTTTTTGTTGGGGAAAGTAATTTTTGGGGTGTTCATAGGGAGACCTTTCAGGGGGTTTTGGTTCATCAAATCACATTAGTCTAGAAGGATTCCACATGTTCTCATCCTCTGTGGAAAAAAAAAAGAACCTCTTTTCCAAAGCAACAAATCCTTAGACCCAAAAATTGAAGTCATGATACTTTTTAAATATATATGCTGGTTTAACTCAGCAACCCATACAATGAAATGTTTCCCTGTACTTAGTTCCTTCACAGTCAAAAATTCAAAGAAAACACAATAATATAAATAATCTAGACTCTTTGTGTATATTCCATCTTTATGTGGCTTATTTTTCTTACTCTATTACTTTTTCTACAAGTTTAATATTTATTTTATTATCTTTACTCCTTTAATATCTGTTTGTACTTTTATATTACATTTATTGTCTCTTTACTCTTTTTCTTTTCTCTCCCAAGCCTACATACATTTTTAAAACACACTGTGTCTTGTTTAGAGGTCTTTTATGTTGAATCTGTCTTAATGTATATCTGAAATCCTTTTCTGTCCAGGAGCACTTCTTAAAATGTTAAGCATCTTGAATTTTGCAGGAAAATGGATGGAGCTAGAAAACATTATTTTGAGTGAGGTAACCCAGACATAGAAAGACAATTATCACATGTACTCACTCATAGATAGTTTTTAAACATAAAGCAAAGAAAACCAGCCCACAAATCATAATCCCAGAGAACTTAGACAACAATGAAGACACCAAGAGAGACTTACAGAGATCTAATCTACATGGGAAGTAGAAAGTAGAAAAAGACAAGATCTCCTGAGTAAATTGGGAGCATGGGGACCTTGGGGGAGGGTTAAAGGGGAAGGGAGAGGCAGAGAGGGGAGCAGAGAAAATTGAAGAGAAAAAATTAAAATATAGAAGAGATTCCAAAGAAAAACCAAAACCAAAACAATACAAAACAAAAATTAAAAAAAATGTTAAGCAGATAAGTGTCCTTACTAAGATTAAGGCTGCTTTGCCTTTTGGCTCTGCCCAGTCCAAGATAGCAGGGCCAAGGTCTGTGTAGCATGAGCCATCTCACAGCCCTATTTTCAGGCACACAGCCAGTCTATGTTGCCCTTAAGCAAGTTGTAGTTCTCTGCTCACAAACCCCATTTAAATGCTCTGTAGCCGGACCTCCTGAAAGAGTCAGAGCCATCATGCTGAGAACCAGGAAACTGCTGTTTTGAAACCACACTTTATTTTTGCTACCAATAAATCAGGAAGACCTCTGTTAAAGGAGCTGTGTCCAGAAAACAGAGCCCATCTAGAATTCCTTTCCAAGATTTCTCAGGTTTTTGTGTGGATGTAGTTACCCACATGGGTGTGCTAGATGATGATGGAAGTTACAAAATAATCCCATACTAGTTCAGAATTATGTATAATAAAGGGATATTTATTTAGGGGTAGACTCATAGATCACAGTCTAGACCACAGTCCTCTGCACGAACGGGGAACAGGAACTGAATCTAGCAGCCAGAAGTGAGAGCCGGAAGCAAGCACACACTGTACAGCTGCATTTATAGTATTAGAGACCACACCCAAGTGGGCTGGTATCTTAAAGGCTATTGGCTGAAGGGGCTCCCACAGCAGACAAATGCCTCTGAAGGATTTAAGGATCATAATCTAATCAACTCTTCTTAAATTAATTCTATGTATAAACATACAATAATCCAGTGATCTAACAGACATGTTGCTGTGACTGTTTGGGGGGAAGAGCAGAGGTTAAGAGAATTAATCTAAAAGGGAATAAACTAAGAACCTATATATATTATTTTTCTCATTATTACAACAAAATGTGTGAGAAATGTAACTTAAGTGAGGAAGGGGTTCTTTTCGCTCACAGCTCAAGGCTATATTCCATATGACCAGGAAGGCATAGCAACAGAAGCATGAGGCAGCTGGTAACACTGCCTTTGAAGGAGAGGAAATGAATGCAAGTACTCACTTTGCTTTCTCCTTTTACTCAGTCCTGGACACAGCCTGTGAAATGGCGCCAAACTCATTACAGAGTCAATTAAACCAGTCCAGAAACTCCTTCACAGCTATGCCAGAAATTTATCACCTAGACGAGCCTAGATCTGGCCAAGTTGATAGTTAGTATTAGCCATCACAGAACGCTTGTACAAAATGAAAATGGTAAATTGTCATAAACAATTACCAATTAGACAAAAGGTTTGTCTAACCTTTTCTGCGTGGGATATCCCAGAAATTAAGAGTTATCATTTATTTAAAAATGTGGGACTGGTTGGACTAGGATTAAGGGATAGAAATCTGGAAGCAGAGATCCATGACTCAGAGCACCAGGAGAAACAAAATGTGTCAGAAAGATGACAGACACACTCGTCTTCTGCAAGGTTCCAGACAATAAACCTGACTTCCAGGTTAACACGCCTCACCTGGGACCACAGAGTCCAGACATTCTCTCCTGGTCTTTGTTCATGAAACAGAAAGAAAGAGACATTAAAAACTCGTTCTTTGTCTTTACATAATGAGACATTATGTAAAGAATGAAGTGTAATTCAGTGATGGGACAAACCAGAACAAACAGCGATAAAGAGAAATGACTGAAACCATGTCAATCATATTTATGCCTCAGAGTACACAGTGTGAACACAACCCCCACCCCATCAGCTGTTACTCCAGGCACCAAATTCACTGATATAAACTGTTGGCACTGAAAAACATCAGAAGGTGACCGTCTAAGTAGTCACTGTCTTGCTTTGGGGGTTGGATGAAGGAGGTACTCTCATCAGCACCATCTGCTAAGAATTTGCTCATTTGCAAGTTATCAAAAGAAGAGTAAGATTTTCTTGGCAGTTTTATTCTGATGTCTTCTGTTGTGAGTTACAATAAATCTTCCCAAAATTCATATCTTTAAATCTTAACCCCGGTGCCTTAGAAAGTGAGCTTATTTGGAAATAACCTCTATGCTGGTGTGATTAGATGAAATCAAACTGTAGTAGAGTGATGGGCATGATTATTTTTAAAAGGAGGAAATCTGGACACAGAACACACACACATACAGAGAGAACATGATGTGATGACGAAGGAAACAATAGAGATGGCAATTCTACAAACCAAGGACTGTAAAGATTGACAGTGAACCACCAGGCACTAGAAGAGGTGCCCAATGAGAACAATCTTCCTCAACGTCCTCAGAAGAGATAGACCCTGCCAACCCTGACTTCTGAACTCTGAAAAGTATGCAAGAATACATTCATTTGTCAAGCCACTGAATTTATGATACTTTGCTATACTATCCATAAAAAATGCACATAAGCTCATCACTTAAGCTAATGAATAACAAAAAGTATCTTACACTGACCATGAGATATAGTAGGCTCTGCTTACAAACCAAGTCAGTAAATAGTTGGCTTCATCAATCACCTGGAAACTATGAAGCTGAGAGAATATCACACAACCTTCATCACCTCGGTCTTTTTCCACAGGAAAGAGGGTGTAATAATCATCTTACCTTATAGGCTGAATTCAGCTGACACTGTTCTAAATACACTGCCTGGCATACACCCTGTACTTAAAAAATATTAACTATTCATAACGACTGAGTACATCTTCGGTGATAAAACACTTTCTTGTGTTCTAGTTCATCTTTCTTCAGATGCTCAGAGCATCTTATTGTTATTACATTTTACCACTAGATTGTAAAGCTCACAGATTTAACAAGAAATCTGGGTAGAATTGAGGACTAGATGGTTGGAACCCCACTAGATCCACCTCCCATTTGTGTAACGTTGAACACATTTTTAACCCCTTCCATATACCCATTCTCCTAGACCAGATCTTCTATACAGTGAACCCACTGAGTTCTTCATAACCACAGGGGTCTTTAAATGTCCACGTTAGAGTAATACAGTGTGAGGAAGACTGACCAACATTTTTGTCTTGGAGATAAAGAAAAGGAGCTAGGAGTCAATAAATGAAGTACGCCCGTACGAGCTGGAAAGGGGGAGCAGTCTGGTTCTTTTGGAATTCTGAGGCCTACAGAAAGGAAACTAGTTTCTCATAAGAAATTGTACTATTATATGACCAGTTTTGCATTCCTGGATTTCAGATGACAATCTGCAATGTTTAAGCCACTAATTTGGTGACAATTTGTTTATAATTTGCTACAGTGCAAACTGATACATGCCTACTCATATCTAACATCTGCACACCGCTGCAAAGAACTTCATTCTCCCTCCTTCCCTCTCTTTCTCTTTCTCTCTCCCTCTCTGTATATCTCTATCTATCTTTCTCTCATCCCTCCAATCAAGATTTCAGGGAATAGGAATCCATTTGAACAAATCTGATTAGCTGGCTTCACCATCCTCCATTGCCCCAAATTCCATTCATATTCTTAATATGGGACACATCTCCACATAAAGTAAAATAATCCATTGTACCATCTAAGGATCTGCCCCTCCCCCTCCTGCTGCCTCTCAGGGCCACTCTGATGACATAAAACCATTCACCATTTTCTGCTTGCACCACAATGCTAGGATGACTCATCAGTCATGATTTATTTGATTCCCATAAACAATTAACACAGAACGGGTAGTTTTAAATATTAAACATTTATTTTTAAATGTCTCAACATTCCAAATGAACAATCGGAATCAGCAGGATTCACTCTTTTGGAGGCTTTGAGGGACAGTCATTGCGTTCCTCTCTCTTACTTTGTAGTGGCTGTTGGTCCTGGGCTTCACTCGGCGTGTTCATGCAACTCCCCACTTTCTGCCTCTCTCTTCAAATCACCTTCTTCGTGTCTCTGTCTTCTCTTTTGTATCTTTGAAGGACATGTGTCACTGGATATAAAACCGACAAGGATAATCCAAGACCTGTGCTCCATGTTAGACTTACTATACTACACTACCCAAGAGTCAAAATCATCCTTGTCTTGGCCCTACCAGAGTGGCCATAAGGATGAACAGAACATGTGCATTGCAAAACAGAGCAGTGGGTGGCACAGAAGCCCATTTTCTCTGCGTCCTTGTGTCCATGCCTATTTATGCCCAGTTACCAACATACCACTTACATATTAAAAGGCGCTGCTTGCTATAAGATTCCTCCCGCATTATGCTTTGAGAGGTTTGTCAAAAGCGCAGCTCATTGTGGAAAATTCTGGCTGCCTGGTGACTTAATATCTTACAGTCAGGTGTTCTCATCTGTGCCAGGGCCCAGCAGACTGCCAGGAACTATTTTCAAAAAACGATGTCTAGTTCTGTGCTGTAAATGACTTGACTATAGGCCAGAACCCTAGGCATCTATGCTGTGGTTTTCTTATCAGAGCTTGATAGAAACCATGCACACATCACAGCTGCCTACGGTGGACACCTGCAGTACTACAGAGTCTGTCACATGACATGACCCAAATGGAAGGACTGCTTCCTGATGCAACTTGGGTTTGCTGCTGAGACTTCTGCTTGGGGAGCCACTGAGAGCTGGCAGCCTTCCACATTGCCTGGTAAATAGGTCAGAGCATATTCTCGAGTATGGAATATTCCACCTTAAAGATATGGAGACGCCTATGGGATTTCAGAATACTTCTGGCTTCATGGGGGAAGAAGGAAGACACAAATGTTTGTCCTTATTTAGGAATAATTATCTCACCATGCCCAGACTCTTAGACTCCTGGGGCCTCCTCTAATAGGGCAGACTTGAATCTTGCGGAGTTTATGTTCCATATTCTAGGACATATTCATGCCCTCATCATACTTTCCACTTGTCCCTCTGATAGGGACAAACTGTCATGGATAGACTTAGTGTGATGTGCTGTCCAATGCCTAGGTGATCCTCATCCCTTTAGACTGCATTGCAATTGAAGGTCACACAGCTAACATACCCGACACAAGGTCCTAAGTATATACAGTTGTCTCTTCCATATAAACGGGAAATTCTATTTTTACACCAAGGCATTGTTGTCATCTCAGTGGTTGTGTACCGTGAGTACAAAATTGTGGCACTCCGTTCCAGTGTGGCAGATGCGGTACAGCTGTACTAGTCCCCTGGTACCCATTGCAATACGTCGGAACTCTGCAGTACCAGACCGACAAATGTCAATATGATGAAGGTCACCACCCACACATCCCTGATGTCCCCAGAGTGGCAGCCATCCCTTTTAGAATTCAAGGTAGTGTCGTCGTGGGTGGGGTACAGGAAATTTCAAAAACTGTCATAGGACTGTCGGCCCTCTTATGTGTTAGCTCTCGTTCCACAGCTTAAAGAACAAATGTGGGACTTTTGCTACAGATATGTCCATTGTAGTAATATATATGGAAACTATGGTCCTACAGACTTAGACTAGGATTCTGTTCATAGCAACATCTTCAGATGCCCCAGTTCTAGGGAGGTAAGGCATAATAAAATCAGCTCCTGTCCCTATACATCTTTCTTTGCCCAGACTCTGCACACAATTCAGGGGATAAAAGGCAGTTTTCATCAAGCCTGACAACCTGAGTTTGATCCCCAAGATCCACAGAGGTGAAGGAGAGAACCAGTTCCCACAAGTTAACCTCTGGCTTCTCCACAGGGGCACTGCATGCACACCCACCCCACATAAAGTTCAAAAAGTGTTAATAAGCTTATGTCATTTTATTATTCTGTGTGTATGAATGTTTTTCCTGTATATATATCTGTGTGCCATGTGCACGCCTGGTACCTGCAGAGGCCCGAAGAGGGTACTGGATCCCCTGGAACTGGAGTTACAGACAGTCCTTTGTAAACCACTGTGTGGGTGCTGGGAACCAAATCCAGGTCCTCTGAAAGAGCAGCCAGTGTTCCTTAACCACTAAGCTATCTGTCTATAGTCACTGGCTTTACTTTGGATATTGAGACTTTTTATTTTACTAAAATTTTTTTCCTTTGGGCAAATTATCCCACTTTTTCTATGTAGCTGTTGATTTTTCTCTTTTACGTAAAGACCAATCAGTGTACCAACCAATGCTTTCTTTGGGAAGTTTTGTGAGTCACTTTTTATGTTTAAAGCTGTAAGCCATCTGTAATTCCAATTTTAATTGCACAGGAAGAACAAGACACTCTTTTCCTAAAATATTTTCTGAAATATCCTGCATCCCATTAAACCGGAAAGAAAAGGACCAGATATTCTCTCTAATTTTGCATAATAATTTCTATTAAATTACAAATATAGCCTTTAGGGTAGAAAATTTGCTAAATACAGGAAGGCAAAATACAGGAAGGCATAAGAAAGAAAACAAAAAATCAAAAGTAACACCAATAAGAGATAATATTACTGTGGATATGATGGTTTATTTTTGACATATCTTTATAACCTTGTCTAAAACTGGGGTCATACAATTATATACAATTGATTTGTAAGTTTACTAGTTTATTATCAGTTCAGCAGGTTGTAGACTTCTGTCACTAAGGAATCTTTGGAAGCATAGTCTTAAAAGGCTATATATTATTTTACATGCATTAGTATAATGGTAACCATGCCAACAATTTGGGAGTGGATCAATAAAAAAAAAATTAAGAAGCCTTGGGCTGGAGAAATGGCTCAGCTGTTAAAGGCCAGGCTCACAACCAAAACTGTAAGAAATCAAAGATTCGCACATGTTGAGAATATCTTCAATATCTTCAACTTCCAATATGTAACAATAATTGCCACTGTATTTAAGAGGACTCACCTCAAACTAGTTTTGTTCTTTTAACCTCTGCAAGTTTGAGGGATGACAAATGGTTTATTGTTGGGAGCCTTTTAAATACCACGTCATTTCCTGGAAATATGTCTCTCCAGGAGTGTCCAACGATTAAAGAGAAAAACTTTAAAGTCCTCAAACCTTCAAAAATTTTAGTTCTGATAAAAATACAAAACCAGTTTCCTGTGTCTACCTGTGGACAGAAAATGCAAAGAAAGAAATTCCCACTCCCATGTAGAGCACACCATCCTTTGGGTTACTGTGACCCAAAAAGGATAGGTGTGTCCTGGTCCTATCTGTCTCTTGAGTAGGGGACCTAAGTTTAAATCCTCAGAGTTAGCAGGAGATAATGCAGAGGAGAGGAAAACAGGAAGAAGATAGAGCCTGGGTCTCACTCTTGACTCTTCCTCACAATGGGTCTGAACACTTGCAATGGCTAGAACATAGGACAGGCTCTAAATATTGAGATGAGAGACTGTGATAGTTAGATGTTTTTCTCAGCTTCACACAAACCTAGACGTATCTGGGAAGAGATATCTCCCCATAAGAATTGTCTTCATCAGATTAACCTGTGAGCAAACCTGTGGGGCATTCTCTTAATTGATGACTAATGTGGGAGGAGACAGCACACTGGATGATGCCATCCCTGGGCAGGTGCTCCTGGGATATATAAGAAGGCAAACTGAGCACGCTATGGAGAACAAGCAATAAGCAGCATTTCTCCAGGTTCTCTGCATCTGTTCCTGCCTCCAGTTTCCTACTTTGGGTTCCTGTCTTTCTTTTCATGAGAGAGTCTAAGCTCTAAGGTGAAATGATCCCTTTTCTTCCCTTGGTGCTCTTGGTTGTGGTATGCTGTGGTATCGCAGCAATAGAAAGCAAGCTGAAACAGAGATCACTAGGGGAGAGGCCATTTACCAAGAAGCCAGTTATCTTCCCATTTAATTCCGTAAGTGGACACTCGAGGGAAGGCAGCATCAGGAGGGAATACATAAGAGCCATTACAGTGTAACTGTCCCCAGGCTTTTCTGACAGTGGATTCTTCCCACTGGTTGATTAAAGAAGTCACTAAGATCACCAGTCTCATGGCTTTCGTTTATAAATCAAGAGGAAGAAGACCGGATCAGGAAAACATCACATGTGGGCTTTGTGTGTTCGTTATTTTACAGGTGAAAGCCTGAAGCTCTGAGAAAAGTTAAGAAAGCTGGCACAATTATAAATTTAGAAAAGTAAGTGACAGGAAGGGAATGCCGACATCTGGTTGGCCCCTAAAGTTCTAGTCTCACTTGAGCAAATGGTTTAATTTCTGAGTCCTTGGCCACCCCACCTTCAATGTAGAAGAAGCAGAATGAATCATGTGTAGTCCAGAGCACCTCTCTGGCCCAAGCACGTATGAGGGTGTTTGTAAACTTGATTACAGGGATGGCCTTCTGTTTGCAGAGTCATAACAGAAGAAGGTTTGTGGCTCAACATTTAATTTAGCCCCCACAATTACCTATTTATATCCCAGGAAATGAGCATGATCTATAAATAGAGGATAATAAAACCTTATTGTGAAACTTC
>PVIU01022942.1:0-28412 GCA_004026605.1 Ondatra zibethicus | reverse complement strand
GCTGGGTATAGTAGTCTGGGCTTGCATCCATGGTCTCTTAGTGTCTGCAGCACATCTATCCAAGACCTTCTAGCTTTCATGGTTTCCATAGAGAAGTCAGGTGTAATTCTGATAGGTTTACCCTTATATGTTACTTGACCTTTTTCCTTTGCGGCTCTTAATATTCTTTCTTTATTCTGTATGTTTTGTGTTTTGACTAGACAGTTTGAAAATGGAATGATTAAATGAGAGGATAACTAATTTAGATGGGATTTATGTAATATCAATTGTAAACATTATCAGCTTTTTCATTTTTGTTTTATCACTAAAATGTTGATTCATCTGAGTGCTAACATACAAGTTTTAGAAAAACTTAATGAAACAGATTATAGAGATATTCAAATCCAGAGGAATTTAATGGAGAACCAATTTCAGTGTTGCATTATAAGAATAGAGAGAAACAGCCTAAGGTTTTAAAACAACCAATCTTAATATATCCAGTAAACTTACAGGAATTACCCAATGATAGAGGCTCTGTAAGAGTCGAATGGATTCCTGTGGCATTGTTAGATTTAAGGAATTTAAGGAAATGATAGTCTCATATGGTGTACATTCACTATTTGTGAAACATATGTTAAACTCAAATTCAATTTGTAATAGAATTATTCCAAAAGACCAGATAGACTTGATTAAGGCTGTTTTAGAGCCTGGTCCACAATTAAAATGGAGTACCTGATTTAGATTTAAAACTATTGAACACTGGAAAAAAGCTAGAGGTATGGCAATCTTCCAAGTGCAACTTCTTGGGAAAAAGATTATACTACTATAGAAAGACAATCTTTATATGATGGCCACACCCTGGATTTAACCAAAAATACAGAGAAAAATTGACCTTCACAGTGCCTACTTATAATTCTAAACCTGTTAAGAGATATCAATGGAAGGTTCTCCCACAGGGAGTGTAAAATATCCCTCCCCTGTGCCAATATTTTGTAAGTCTGCCTTTGGAAACACTAAGCAATCAATTTCTTCAATCAATATTTTACGATTACATGGATGACATTTTACTATCTGATTCAAGTGTATATACTTTAGAAAGAATGTTTGAAGAGGTAAAGAAAAGTTTGCCTTGTTGGGGATTTCAAATTGCTCTTGAAGGTATACAAAGAAGAAATCCTATTAATTATTTAGGTCATAAAATAGGTTTACAAAAAATTAGACCCCAAAAGGTGCAAATTAGGAAAGATTGATTCCAGACTTTAAATGATTTTCAAAGGTTACTAGGAAACATTTCCCATATACAGGAAATGTTTATATATATATATATATATATAAACATTTAAATAAATAAATAAAACTATTGGGATATAATCTGATGAACTGTTATTTTAAACAAAATCTTAGATGGTAACAAGGGCTTACATAGTCCCAGGAAATTATCAGCTGAAGCTGAGAGAGAATTGGTTTTGGTGAAATTAGGGAAGGCACATGTGAATTGTGTGGATCCAAATCTTAACTGCATTCTGGTCAGATTACCCTCCAACCATTCTCCTACAGAAATTTTAATGTGGAGGGAAGATATTATCTTAGAATAATATTTTTACCACATAAACTGAGTAAAAAATTAAAAACGTGTGTGGAAAATGTGTCTGAGTTAATTATAAAAAGGAAAATTGAGACTTTATCAATTAGCAGGAAAAGATGCAGCAGAAATCATAGTACCTTTTAATAATGATGAAATTGGCAAATTATGGATAGAAAGTAAGCCCTGGCAAAGAGCTTGCACTAAGCTTTTCGAAGAGATTAACCAAAAATATCCTAAAAGCAAGAGAATTTAACTTATAAAGAGAACTAGCTGTATTCCTCACATTGTGCAGGACGTACCAATTCCTGGAGATCCGGCCCTCTGTATTGATACAAATAAATCAGGACAGTCAGGTTACAAATCAGAAAATTTAAGTAAAGTGTATCAAAGCCCTTAAGATTTTGTCCAAAAGTCAGAATTATATGCTATTCTCATGGTGATAAAGGATTTTAAAAACCTTTCAATATAGTTACTGATTCACAATATGCAGCAAGAGTTGTTTTGCATATTGAAACCACTGAATATATTGCAGATGATACAGAGTTGACTTTATTATTTATTCAGTTACAAGATACAATCAGGAATAGGAATCATTCCGTATACATAACAGGTCTGCCAGGTCCTCTAGCACAAGGTAATGCAGAAATCAATCAATTATCGATTAGAAATGTGCTGAAAGCCTCAGAATTTCATAAAATACATCATGTCAATAGCAAAGGTTTAAAAAACATTTCCATCACATGGAAACAAGCCAAGGAAATGTCCTACTTGTTCTTTATACAACTAAACACCAGTACCTGCAGGAAGTAACCCAAAGAGAATGCCTTCCCTATTGCCTAAAGGAATGAAATCAAACAAATGAAGTCTGACAGATGGATGTATTTTGTTTTTGTAGAATTTGGAAAACTAAAATATGTACACCACACTGTTAATACATATTCAGGTTATCAATGGGCAACTGCTTTGAGTTCAGAAAAGGCTGATTTGGTAATAACACATTTGCTAAAAGTTATGACCATCATGGGTCTACCTGTACAAATAAAGACAGACAACACTCCAGCATATGATTCTAAAAAAATGAAACAGATTTTTGCTTATTATAATATAAGGCATATTATTGGTATACCACACAATCCAGGGCAGGCAATTATACATAGATAAAATTGAACTCTAAAGGATATGTTAAATCAACAGAAATGGATGATAAATAGCCCCAGAAATAGATTGCATAATACTTTATTAACTTTGAATTTTCTAAATGCTAATGAGAAAAGTACAACAGCTGTGGAGAGACACCGGATAGTAGAAAAAACTATGGAACTAAAGTTGGCATACTTTATTGATGTGTGGACCTCAGAATGGAAACCAGAACATGTGTTACATTGGGAAAGGGTTTTACTTTTGTTCCCACAGCAGAAGTAAAGTATGGATACCATCAAAATTAATAAAGATTAGATTTGAACAAGAGACACCCTTTGGTTAGAAGAAGTAATATTTAATCAAACAGCATGGCTGTTCAATTTAAACTAACTTCAGAACTAAGAAATGTTTTTCATTTGGTCAGATATAACTTGCCATACCCCCCCCCAAATTAGGGTTGTGGAAGGGTTTTCTTTTTGTCTTTTCAAGAGAATAAATGCATCCAGCTAAGGCATCAGAAGACCACTGGACAAATGAGACACCTGAAGAAAAAAAAACAAAGCATCTAGACAAAATGTCCCAAGAGAAAGAGTAAATTGGCCTATTGGTATATCACATTTCCAACAGGATAAAATTTTTAAAATCTTCCCAAATGTTTGTTCCTGCTATTCTCTACAGACATGTAATGCAAATGGTCTTTTTGTAGTCTCAGTCCAATTAAAAATTAAAGTTAACTTTGTAGTTGGAGTGTGGCTCTTTTCTTCTCTAAACCTAAGCTTGCTTGTTAAAGTAAAACCCAAAATCTCTGTTTCATGTTAGAAGAGCCACCTGGTATGGAACAGAAGAGAAACAAAATGAAGGACTATTATATTGCCACAAATCTCATAATCTTTTGGTTTTAATTTGACTTTTTAATAGCATTTTAAAGGTCTAAATGTTATCTCAACATTTATAAGATTAATATATATCACATATATATGCATATATTTAAAAAATTTTGTCATGATATTAATGGCCATACAGAGTACTAACTAATTCTAGAAAAAGGCTTCATCTAATCTTCCTGTACACGATTTTGGCTTTGAGTCTCTATCAGTTTCTTGCAGTGAACCATGACCATACCTAACAGTGACGTTTCAAGCCTTCCAAAGGAGGATGGGGCCCCACAGCGATGATTTCAACAGGACTATGGGAACACCACCATGCTGATGAACACCACCTGAAGATTGACTGTGGACTTCAAACTGCTCAGAAAAATTTCAAGGTGGCCAGCTGATATAATACAACTTTACAGACTACTCTAGCCAGGACTTGAGACAAACTCTGCACTTTCCCATTACACAGAGACTACAAGGAGGTTGGAAGTGGAAGATAACAGGATGAATTAGAATTTGATGGGCCAGTGGCTGAAAGAAAACTGGAGAGCTGCTGGATAAGATAGGAAAGAATGCCAAGCCAAGTGCATCTGGCCCTATATATGAGTCCTAAGCTTTTTAGGAAGGCAACAAGACATCATCTTTAGCTTCTGTGGGCTCATGGGCTCATGGATACAAAAACACCATAGGACAACACTGCCAGAACAACCAAGGCAAGTGCTACTGTAGGGATATGCTCTACTGCCTTCAGTATAGAAATAGAATGTCAATATTGCTTAGTGACCCACAGAGGGGTTTTCAAGGACTGGTGTGTTTGAGTTTTGACTGCGAGTTAAATGGGGTTTACCAGTAGATGAAAGGATGAAACTAAGGAAAAGAGGCAGTCAGGACAAGGTCTCAGTACAGAAATAACTCAGAATAGACAGAGCGTCAGCTGTACGTCTAGTGAATAACTTTGGCTATTTTATTTTTCGTGATGGTGGATCTTTCAGGAGTTTAGGAAAAGATCATTTTAAAGTCATGTGGAGGATGAGCTTGTGGGCTAGAAACAGGTGCAGGATGACATTGGAAAATTTAGTGCCATATATGGGTGAGGACTGGAATCACTGAAAGAGAATTGGTGTTGGGGGATGGAGAGAAGATGGACTCAAAGAATGTTTTGGTAATAAAGGAACCACCAGGCTTTCCCAAGGTCTTTGTTCCTCCGATGACTTTTGGCCTCCGATGACCAGTGAATTAATAACTGAAAGGCTGTAAGAGACAGATATGGTAAACCTATGAACTATTCTTGTTGATGCGAACGTTATAAATGACCTAGTGATGACCTAATTTTGTTTTTCCTCAGAGGACTTTTAATTTAAAGAATATGAGATGAATAATGAATGTGCTAAAAGGTGGAGTTTCTGAGGCTTTGTGTCTTGATAGGGAAGTATCACAATTAGGGGAGTGGCATCAGGAAGAAGTGGAGGCATTAATGGTTAGTAGTGTCTAGAGATCATTTGGACTGATTATTGTGATGGGGTAGGAGTGGGATGGGTTAGAGATGGGGGTGCTGTTAAACATCCTTTAATTACAGGACAGGAAACCGAAGTCCCACACCGAGAAGACCTATCTAGTCCAGTGCACCAGTAGCCCTAAGGTTGGGAAGGCCTGTCTCAAATCATGTTGGTGATTTTCTAAGAAGCCTTGCCTGATCTCCACAAGTTACATCATGTGATCATAACTTCATAAAAGGTATGAAACCATAAAATAATGTCTATTGTAATAGTCAACTGTTGTTTTTAAATGGCTCTGTAGAGGCTTATTCCTTCCCTGTTCTTTACAAAAAGTTGAATTATTGCTTATTGTTATATAATGAAAAAAGGCTCTTTATTAATGTTAATAAGCATATTACCAGGTAAATGTCTTGTTTTTTGACATAATGAAAACTCCAACCTCACCTTTAAATTGAGTCCCCTTTGAGCTGCAGAAAGAAGGTGTGCAGGGTTCTCCTCCCAAAGCTGTGGGTTGGAGCATGAAGAGAAAGGGACCACGATGGTTCTTATTGGCCAGGCAGTATAGTGAATTGGCTTAGGGATCATTGGCATGGCAGGTATTTATAGCTGATTTTCTCTTCTTAATTTTCCTTAGATCTTCCATTAAATGTTCCTTTTAGGAGTCACATTCTCTCCTGTAGCCCAGGGCTTCCTGAAAACAAAACAAAACAATCAGCTGAGAAACCACAATAGTTTTGTTTTGTTTTAATTTCCAAGATGTCATAAACTAACATGCTTGAAAACACACGTTCAAAAAAGAATTATTTGGAAGACAAAATGAAAGGAAAAGAAATAAATAGAAGCCCACATTTGAAATGTTGACACTCAATAAGCAAAAATTAATCCAACAAACAGAATCAAAACTTTCTAAAATGTGAGGAACTTTTCCATTCTAGATGAGTAGAAGTTTAGGATCAGCGCCATCCTCCTTCAGACTCCTCATGCAGAGCAAGTATCTAGTAGCATTTTGCTTGTTCCTTCCCTGGGGAACAGTAATATTTGACCTTTTCCCTCCAAAACTGGCTTTGCTCTGACAGTGACTTAATCTCCCTCTCCATATTCCCTTTTCCCTAACTTCTCTCCTTTCCTCTCCCTGACAATTAAGGCCTTGCCTTCGCATACTCTTGGAGCAGGGATTGCCCAAGGAGGCTCATCTCTGGCTCACTTCCCAACTGCAAGTCAGTGGGTGTTCTTCAGGGGTCAGCAGAACCACTTTCCCAAAGATGTTCCCTGAAGTCTATTTAATTCTTCTCATCTGTGATTCTGGAACAGAGGACTGTGCACCAGATCCCACTCAATTGGTTTCTTCTTTCTCTGATAATATGATATGATATAATACAATAATGATGTTTAAAACAAAAATTAACACATCAGAACTGGACAAAACAAACAGAAGGAAAAGAACTTAAAAAAAAGGCACAAGAAAGGGAGACTCATTCATTTGCTCAGTCAGGCATCCCCAAAAAAACACCAAACTGCAAGCCATGATATATATGCAAAGGGCCACTCTTTCCACCTCCTCTTCCTCAGGGTTCCCTGAGCCCTGAGGGGAAGGATTTGATGGAGACATGTTGTTGAGGGCTGAGTATTCCATGGTTTATTATTCTCTAATAATGTCTGGCTATGAATCTGTGTAATTTCCCCCATCTGCTACAGGAGGAAGCTTCTCTGATGGCTAGCAAGGAACTGATGTTCTATGAGTATAGAGAATGTCATTAAGAGTCAAAACGGTTCTTAGAATGGGAAGCTATACTGGATAGCCAAGGTGGACCCAGTGTAGGCATACGGGTACTTGTAAGTGAAAAGAGGAGGCAGGAGAATCAGAATAGGAGACGTGAAAACAGAATCAGAGGTTCGAGTAATGCCCTCTTTGGTGATAAAGAGCCTGAGGAAATGGGAAAGGAAGGAAGCCTCTTGCAAGACTCCCGGAGGAACAGGCTCGCTTACACCTTGATTTTCACCTAATGAAACTTCAGACTTCCTGAGTGTACCATTAGAATTCGTGTTAATTCACTGGCTTTGTGGCAATTAGTTATAGCCGCATCAGGAAACAAATGCAAGCAAAAGTTGGCCGCAAACTCTGCAACCCCAGACTGGAAGCCCTAAACAATCACAGTTACTCTGGGTGGCCTCTTTAAGGGACATGAAGTCAGATTTCAGTTTTTATTCAGTGTGGCGCTTGCTTCCTCATTAACACAGGCTTTAAGCGGCTTCATTGCTTATAAGTGAGGGAAAAAATTAAGCCAGTGCTTAATGAGCAGCTTCCTCATTTTGAGCTGAATTACAAGGATTCCTCAGATTAGGAACCTTAAATTTGCAGTTTTACTTTGATGCCGTGCCTGAACATCAATTGTTCAACCCAAAAGGATAAACAGTTAGCAGTTTTACACCTATGATGGCTTTCATGATTTTCTCTGTGTAGAAATTATATTTTAGGCAAATAATATGATGAATGCTGCATGCAGATTTATGGATAGTAGTGTTAGCAGGGGTCCAAAGATGATACGTTCACACCCAAGTTTGAGATGAAATAACATCGAAACTTTGGTAATGTTTTACTATCCTGTTACACCAGGGTCTATGATTATTTATCACTGTATGAGAAACTGGTGCAAGATAATTGTCTGTATTCTGTCAATCATGTTTTAAATAAACGCTGATTGGCCAGGCAGGAATTATAGGTGGGTCAACCAGACAGGAAGTAGAGGAGGGGCAAGGAGAACAGGAGAATTCTGGGAAGAAGGAAGCTCTTCCCGAGACTCCTGCCCAGACCACCAAAGAAGCAGGATGTGACCTGCCCTGCTGAAAAAGGTACCGAGCCATGTGGCTGACATAGATAAGAATAATGGGCTATATAAGTTACAAGAGCTAATAAGAAGCCTGAGCTAATGGACCAATCCATTTATAACCTAATACAGACTCTCTGTGTGATTTTTCTCTGGGACTAAATGGCTGGGGGACTGGGCAGGACATAAACCCCAACAAGCAGGCCCTCATGTTACAGAATGGCACCCATGTGGATAACTGCATCCAAAGAAAGCCTGAGAAAGCTTGGGAAATAATAGAGTAAAGCATGGCTTCTTGGTAGTAGTAATTTTTCAGGTCTGCTCTGCTTGCTAAAGGCAAGCAAGCGCTCTCATCTAAGAGAGGCTTCCTCACTCAGCTTTAGCTGCAAAACCCTGCAGCTCTTTAAGAGGTCCTGGCATGAAACACTTAAATGGTGTTGGTGAAAGCTGACCACATGCTTTTTGGTTTTTAGCCATAGCAGGAAAAAAGCTGCGCCGTTTTAAAATGCCGGCTTTCTGGGCCATCCTGCCAGGGCAAACTCTGACTCTTTCAGACAGGCGGTCCGACTACTGATCATTTGACTGTGGTTTATGAACACACTGCTGCAGCTTGCTTGCTGGCAGGGACCTTGAAACGCTGTAGAGTTGTGGCAGTGAACACAGCTATAGCCGGTACCTCAGCCATGATGTTGAAATCTCAGAAAGCTAAGAAATGGGCTGGATCCAGCCGTCAAAGCCACGGCTTTTAATTCTACCCATATTGCTTGGTAAATTAAAGACTCATGTGGTCAGAAAAAGAGAGATATACAGTAAAGAGAGATTCAAAGATGAAGAAAACCTCTAAATGGTTTACAGTATGTTAAAAATATATGCAGGCTAAAGGTTAAAGTTCTTAAAGTAAAAAAGAAAGAAAGAGAGTAGTTGGGTGTGGTGGTACACACCTTTAATCCCAATATTTGGGAGGCAGAGGTAGATTGACCTCTGTGACTTCAAGGTGTGGTATCACATACCTTTAATCCCAAAGCTTGGGAGGCAGAGGCAGACAGATCTCTGTGAGTTCAAGTTGTGGTAGCACACACCTTTAATCCCAGCACTGGGGAGGCAGAGACAGGCAGATCTCTGTGAGTTCAAGGATAGCCTGGTCTACAGAGGGAGTTCCAGGACAAAGATACGCAGAGAACCTGTCTCAAAAAGCCAAAAGTTAAAAGTAAAAATAAAAGAAATAGAGGCTAAAATAAAGCCGCATAAAGATGGAAAATACACAGAGAATCTTGATACTGTATGCTATTATGCTCTCTTTGAATTGTTTGAATGCTGAGGAAGGAGAAACAGCTGCTAAAAGATATTTGCTTATAAATGCTGCTGAATTAATCCAAGATAGGTATTTTGAAAATACCTTGACTTCAAAATTGAAGTCAAAAGATATGTTATATTGGAGAAGAGATTTTGCTTTTGTTTCCATAGGAAATGAGAGACTGTGGATTCATTCTGAGTTAAGAAAACTCAGGTTTGATCATGGAAGAGCACCTGAGAAATCTCTGGTAGGAACAGATGGTCCAGATGTCTGAGTTCTACATCCAGAACAGATTCAAGACTGCTGGCTGAGATGATCAAGACTCACAGGATACTCCAGTCAGGACTTGATCATAATCCTAAATTTTCTTTAGGTCCCCATAAGATTATCAGCGCCCCCAACCATCCGGAAGTAGCCTGGAATGCTACACCCACGTTCCCCAAAAAATGGACTGGATATTTTCCTTTGTTTAAAAAAAAAAGAGGGGGAAGTGGTGCGGGATAATTGTCTGTATTCTGTCAATCATGTTTTAAATAAACGCTGATTGGCCAGGCAGGAATTATAGGCGGGTCACCCAGACAGGAAGTAGAGGAGGGGCAAGGAGAACAGGAGAATTCTGGGAAGAAGGAAGCTCTTCCCGAGACTCCTGCCCAGACCACCAAAGAAGCAGGATGTGACCTACCCCGCTGAAAAAGGTACTGAGCCATGTGGCTGACATAGATAAGAATAATTGACTATATAAGAAAGTGCTAATAAGAAGCCTGAGCTAATGGACCAATCCATTTATAATCTAATGCAAAGTCTCTGTGTGATTTTTCTCTGGGACTAAACAGCTGGGGGACCAGGCAGGACGTAAACCACAACAAGCAGGCCCTCATGTTACAAGAAACCAAACATGATTATCTAATACTGATCTTCTGAAGATACTTTTGCTATTACCTATGAATATGACACTTGTCTTTTAAATAGCTGAATCCATAGAGACAGGCTCTGAAAGAAAGAACCATAAGGACAAGTCTTAAAAGTTCTCAGTGCTCAGAAATGTTCCAATCCATACTTTACAATGTAGGTGTTTGCTGACTCTTTATAAGAATGACAGTGCACCTGATTCCGTAGAATGTCAGAAATTATTTCTCTTCATTAATTGCCCCAGGAACATCTAGAAGTAATTGGATGAGTATCCTCTTGGATTCCACTGTCTCCTGTAGTTGGCTGTATTACCACTATATCATAGGCATAAAAAATCAAAGAACCCAATAAGGAACTGGGGCTATATAACTTGAGAAAATCCATTCTAAAATAACTGATTTTTTTCTGACTGAAGCACATGTTTTAGAATTCTAACCTAACCCTAACCCTATCCAATTCATCCCCAATACTTCCAAGCCTGCTACTGTCTTGTCTAGCCACCTAACACTAGAAGAAGCCTCAGGAGATGGTATAGCAAGAGCCTAAGACCGGGGATTTTGAAGGAGTCCGTCAAGGTCACGTGCTCTTGCACACTTATGTGGCCTCAATGAAGTTACTACCTAAATCTCAGTAGCTCAATTTGTAAAATAATATTAATAAAACAGTTCTTAGTCAAGACATTGTGTGCTCAACACAGTATCTAGTACCTAATAAGTGCTAGTGAATGTTGCCATTAGCTCCAAAGACAGACGGAAACATTGTTTTACCTCTCACATTGCTGAGGGAGGAAAGCAGATAGGGAGTTATTGTGATGAGTTTTAGCAGTCAGGTTGATTAAAACTATAAAAATTAGATAGTTGGGGATGGAGAGATGCCTCAGTAGTTAAGAGCAACAAGGTACTACTTCTTGGTTTAGTCAGAGTTAATTTTGCTGTGATTCAATATCATGGCCAAAACAGCTCAGGAAGGACTTAATTCTGCTAACAGATTCAGATAATAGTCCATTGCTGAGGGAAGTCAGAACAGGAACTCTGACAGGCAGGGACAAGGAGGCAGGAGCTGATGCAAAGGCAATGGAGGTATGCTGCTTACTTGCTTGATCCTCATGCTTGCTCAGCTTGCAGGACCACCATCCCAGGGATGACACCACCCACAGTGGGCTGGGATTTCCCTCATTAATCACTATTAAGAAAATGCCCTATAGGCTTGCCTACAGCTTGATTTTATGAAGGCATTTCCTCAGTTGAGGGTCCCTCCTCTCTGGATGACATAAAACTAGCAAGCACACTGCTCTTCCAGAGGACTTTGGTCATTCAGTTATTAGCACTCATGTCAGACAACTCAAAACTGCCTGTAACTCCAGCTCTGGAGGAACTGATGACTGTTATTTTTGGCCTCTGTAGACACTTGCACACACATAACATACACATGGTTACACATAAATAAAAATAAAAATGCCAAAGCTAGAAATATCAAATGTTGATGAGCATATGGCATAATCAGAAGTGTTTGCATTTGTTGTCAATGGGAATGTAAAGTAGTTAGGAACCTAAGTGAAGACATTTTGTGTAACTTGAAAACCGTGTGTGTGTGTGTGTGTGTGTGTGTGTGTGTGTGTGTGTGTGTGTGTGTGTGTGTGTGTGACTTGGAATAATGTAAGGCTAGGAAGATAGGAGCCAGCCACAAGGCAGTCTTGGATATGCTAGTGAAAAAATCCCCAGGTGGCATTGCTATGTCAGCGAACCAGTCCTAAACTGTGAACTAATAGCAAAGCACAAAACTAATGCCTAATGGTGTAATACGAACACAGGAACTTCAGAGATGGCGCTTAGTGATGCACTGCCATGTTCCCAAGATGTCTGTGCTGAAACCTGTTGTCACAGGGACTTTGAGACTGGCCACCATGTGGCTCTGGCTTCATCTGTCCTCAAGTATCTGACATTGTTGTTGAGTTTCCACAAGCCTCCTGTCAGCCCTAGAATCCGGCCCATGCTCTCAAGGACTTCTGGAATCTCCAACAGCGGCCTGCCTCAGTAGAAGGACCTCATGGCGAATGCACACCGAGCTTGGAGAAGATTCCTTGGTGGAAGTCTTCAGCAGTCCCTGCCTGGTCAATCATTCCCACTTGCTGGGATGTCTGTTCACATGAGATTACCACAACCTTTAGAACAGCATCATATTATAAGGAATGGTTTCTCTGAACAAACTGTATCTTCAAAAGGCAAATCTTGTGCGGACATCCTCATTGCCCAGCACCTTGCAGCCCACTGGTCATGCTCTCTGCAATAGTATAGTTGTAATTTTGAAACATTTTAGAAGTTCCTTATAAACTTAAATGTAAATATATCTGATGTCCTAAAAATTTTACTCCCAGGTAATTACATAGAAGAAATCAAAGCATTTGTCTACTTTAAGACTTAAACAAGCATATTCACACCAGCTTTACCCATATTAGCTAACTAGTGGAAACAGCCCAGGTATTATTCAAGAGGAGAATGGCCAACTGTGGTATACTACTTGACAATAGAAAGGAATAGAACTCAGGAATAGTACCCACAAAACATGGATCAATCTCTAAACACTATCTGGCATAAAACAAACCTCATAGAAAAGGATTTTGGGTTTTGCTTGTGACATTTGACTTCTGGACACTTAATGTACTCTGTAGCACTTTGAAGTTCTAGACGTCTTTAGTCTCAGCTTCTTGGCTGTTCTTTGGGCCATTTAGCCATGATAACAGAATTGACCTTGGTTTAAATTACATGTTTTTAGCCTTATGAAGGTATACAATCTAACTTTGAAGTCTGATCTATCTCTGAGCTAGCAGTATGTATTGTAATATGCTCTGGTGGTACCAGGCAGTGACAGCAAGCTGCTGTTTCCAGTCAATAGCAAAGATAAACAACAGTTCCTGTGTAATGTCCTGTGTTCCCAAGTCCAGGCGTTTGGTAGGGTAGGGAGGTTTGTTTAGTGCCTTTCCAACCTAGGCTGTTTTCAGCTGACTATGGGTCCCTGGGATGCAGTCCCCTCTCAAGTGGAGAGGCATTTATCACTTAGCTTCTTTAAGGAAGCCATGGCTTGGTATATGTTGAGAAAGCACCGAATGTTAGCTGCCGTCACCACCCTTGTTTTTTTGTTATGATGTATCCATTGCTGTCCCTCCTGCATGGGGATAAGCTGCAAAGCCATCATGAATATATTGAGCAGCAAGCATCCCCCAAGGGTTTCATGTTTCTTTCCCTCTCTTGGAAAGACCTTTATTATTATTCTTTTTCAATTTAAATAACGTTAACTTAGATCTATCTCCATGACTTGGAATTGTTAGACGCATTTGCAGCTACTGTTTGGGGGAGTGCTTTACTTTTTAAACCATATTGATTTTTTTTCAGGAATGATATCATATTAAAAGTAAGGATCCATTTTAATTCCACTTATACCTCATGATCTTTCATCTTCTAAAGGCAACAATCTTCATATTCTTTCTTCTGTGAATCATAAGGGCTAAACTGAAAAATCAATTCTTCCTGAGAAAGGAGAAAAGGACTGTTATTAAGAAGTAAAGAATAGTCTAGGGATAGTGTGAGCAGAAGATCAATGGAACCATTGGAGATGCCGTTAGTTGCCTACTAAAAACTAAACCATCACCTCGGGCTGTGGATGATAAATGTGTCTATCCCCATCTGGACCAATCTGTGGAAATGTAGGCACAGTCTCATCAGCCTTGGTTCCAGGGATCTTAGCCTCTTACTGTTCTCTCGAAGCCCATAGCAGAACCACTGGGAATATTAACCAAACTAGATAAATGTAGTGTACTTAAAGCATAATTTTAGCATAAGATATTGAATATTTTTAAGCTACTCAGCAGTCTATACTAATTAGAAGCATTCAATTAGAAGTTTTTTTAAAAAGATTTATTTATTTATTTATTGTGTATACAGTGTTGGTCTACATTTTGTCTGCACACCAGAAGAGGGCATTGGGTCTCATCATAGATGGCTGTGAGCCACCATGTGGGTGCTGGGAATTGAACTCAGGACCTCTGGAAGAGCAGTCAGTGCTCTTAACCTTTGAGCCATCTCTTCAGCCCTCAATTAGAAGTTTTAAAGGCCAGAAAATACAGCTTTCATTCCAAATATGCAATTATGTTTATAATTTAATAATGGTAAATTTACAGAATGCTTGGGCTTGAGAACCTTAAGTTGAAATAAGATAGTATTTGATCAGAAGTCACTAAAATGTGCAAAGATTGTGTTGAAACAGCATGCCAGTGTGTCAAGGAACTCGTGGAAATGCAGGTACAAAAGTCAGAGGCCTACACATGAACACATGTGAAACCTAGGCTCCTGCCCTGTTATAAAAGCTGAGGGGAGGACCACTGACTGTCGCAAGAAGCAGCTGTGAAGTGCAGAGCACAGCAGAGCACAGTGGCTACTCCCTGTAAGCAGCTACTCCTTTCCAAGTCTCAAGTCCCACAACCAACGGCAAAGAAAGAACCACACAACCAAAGAACCTGCAACCAATGGCAAAGGGTCTCACTTCGGAGCCCAGACTGGGTGTGAACTCATGATCCCTTTGCCTCAGCCTCCCAAGTGCTGGAAATCCAAATGCATACCACCATGTCTGGATGGAAAGGTCTCAAGCTCCTAGGCCATTCCCAAGGTCTCCTTGAGTAGGCATTCATGGTCCTTGGCTGGAAGTGTGGTTGTGTTTTAACTTGGGGGATGCTCAGACCTGAGGATCTCTCCAGTACACCATGCTGTACCCAGCTAGACATAAAAGAAACATGGAAGTGGGTGGAGACATCAATGGTAGCTTAAGGAGCAGCAGCTGGAACTGAATTGATGTGCCCTGAATGAAACTCCATTCCATGCTCCAGCACTTGAGAACGGTCCCTGATAATGCTACTATTAGTACACTTGTGGCAATTCCTCATCAATAGGTGAATGCCATTAGTAAGTCAATGAGCTGGGGCTGGGGTATAGCAACTGAGGAAGGGAAGTTGGGAGAGTCCACTCCAGTCACCTCTTTTTTATGGTCCTAATTCCCGCGGCTTACCCAAGCACTCAAGTGATGACGGCTCTCTTTTGAAAGGGATCCCTCACAGAAGAAACCGCAGAACATCCCTGACAATCAGTTGGACAAAGCATTTTTTTTTTCGAGACAGTGTCTCACTATGTAACCCTGTCTGACCTGGAACTCAATATGTAGACCAGGCTCGCCTTAGACTCAGGGCAGTCTGCCTACCTCTCCCTTTTGAGTGCTGGGGTTAATGGTGTACACCACCAGGCCCAGCGCAGAGGAAGCATTCTTACGGTAGCCAAATGTCTTACTGACTTTAGCAGATTAGTCAGCTTACCTGGAACCGCAGTGTCTTTGCTGGTTTTCAAGGTTCAGCTGATTTCAAAGCCTTCCTAGATAGAGAGTGTCTTCGTTAGGGTTTCTATTGCTGTGAAGAGACAGCATGGCCACAGCAACTCTTATAAAGGATAACATTTAGTTGTGGTGGCAGCTTACAGCTTCAGAGGTTCGGTTCATTATCATCATGGCCGGGAGGATGGCGGCAAGCAGGCAGAGGTGACGCTGGAGCTGCGCGTCCTTGCCTCTTCATAGGTAGTGACTGTCACACTGAGGGAAGCTTGAGAAGAGACACCTCAAAGCCCGCCCCCAAGGTGACACACTTCCTCCAACAAAACCACACCTATTCCAACAAGGCTACATTTCCTAATAGTGCCACTCCCTTTGGGGACCTTATTCTTTAAAAACCACCACATAGAGATATCAAGACTTGAGATTTTGGACCTATTTCTGACCTAGCTCTGTTTGGAGGGTCGGTTACTAACATACATGCTATTGTTTTCTATGATGGTGGGGAAATGTGAAGGTAGACTCCTTACAGATGCCTGCAATGGCAACCAAGACCCAGTTTCCCACTTCCCCTAGATCTCCAACCTCCTGAAGAACTTCAGCTCCTTTTACCCATGGGAATAGTCAGGAAGCAGAGTGTGTCCCCCAAGGCCCACTGCATAATAATGTGCCACATCTAAGAGGGCACTCACTACTTAAATCACAGACACCACTGATTTGTATATGTATTGTCCTGGTGTCCTAATGTGCTAACTATAGCTCATCAGAGCTGATTCAAAGAGGGATAGGTTTGCACAAGGGCTTGAGAAGTACCACGATGATCTCCCGAAGTCCACATTTTCTAATTAAGTTCATCAAGTCCTACAGTGTGAGCATTTGCTTAGAAGAAACAGCTGGACAGTGGTGGCGCACGCCTCTAATCCCAGCACTTGAGAGGCAGAGGCAGGTGGATCCCTGTGAGTTTGAGGCCAGCCTGGTCTACAAGAGCTAGTTACAGGACAGGCTTCAAAACTACTGTCTTGGAAGACCAAAAGAAAAAAAAAAAGAAGAAAAGAAAGAGCCCTATAAGGAAAGATATGGCCAGGAGAAACAGGTTGTACTTATTCACAGAAAGGAGCCGTGTGAGGTTCATGGAGGAATAGGCATTGACAGAAACAGGCTGGGCTTATGACAGTTTCCAGGATTCACAAAGCACACATTAAGAATACGGACAGGACTGCACAGGCAGCAGGTTACTTGGGACCTTTGAATGCGTTCTTCCTTCTTGGAAGCCACACTGTCCACTGTTCCTTAGAAAGGAGGACAGTGTAGCATAAAAGCCTTTCTACTACATCCTTGCAGAAGGACCAGTGCTTCAAAGTTGCTGTCAGCTCCGGTCTGTGGAAAGCTTGTTCTGCTTCCTTCCTCTCTGTGTTTTCTCCCCTTTGTTCAGTCTCCCCTACCTCTCCACCAACTCACACTGCTAAGCTGCATGCCCCGGCCATGCCACCTTCACACCAGCCAGGAGCCTCATTATTACCTATAATTCCAGAGAACTACAAGAAATCCTACTGTGCCACAACCAAGGTCTGCTGTGTGTCCATAATAGCCTTTCTAAAAAGATGAAGATTAAGAACAAAATAGCAGAAAGCCTACAATATTTTAAATAGGATTTCTACAAGTTTTATTTCTGTTAATCTATGGAAATAAATCACTTACATATAATGGCTTATCACACACACACACACACACACACACAGAGTGAGAGAGAGAGAGAGAGTAGTTAGATCAACATTAACCTTTCCTTGCATGTAGTAATGTCAATTGTGTAATGAATCTTTAACATATCTTCCATATACTGCTAACATTTAAATTTTTGTGAAGAAGCAAGAATTTTCACTGTTCTGAGACTGTTTCAAATGCTCTCACCCCAGAATAGAGCAGTGATCAGGCCACATAGGGGGTTCATAGCTAATTGGGACAATGACGCCACTACCACTTGGGTACTTTTGAAGGTTGTTTTGATTTTGTTCAAGACAGTAGAGGAGAGGCAAAGAGTGGGATTTGTGATGGTGAATAACCTTCCTACCGAGCTATCTGACATGAAGCCATTTCCCAAGTCTATTATCTGGGCACAACTAAGAAACATCAAACTACTATGTTAGGGCAGATACTGCAAGGAGAATCTTGTAACAGAATGTGGCTTCACAATCCTCTGCAGAAGTCTGCTTTGCCTCCTCACCTTTTAGAGGTCGACTGTGTTCATTCCATAATTAAGGACTGGATCTTTCACAGTTCTTTTTGGAGGAATGGGGAAAACTTGTCTATTCCATATTCCCAGAAGAAAAAAAAAGAAAAGTAGTATATGTTCAACATATTAATTGACCAACATCCTTCTTAAGCCTTGTGCCAGGAAGCAAAAACCCTATTTAATGATAGGAAGGCCCACACAGCTTTGCAAAAACTGGTGGGATATCCTAAGAAACCATTTCATTAACACAAATGCCAGATTCTTATACTGCCTCCTACTTGATTAAATAACCAACATATGGCCTTAGCCAGTCTTGAACACACTGATGGTAACTAATTTTAAGATGGTTATTCATGCGTTTTCCCATAACAGAAGGAAAGGAATGGTACTCTTGGAGTGGACTGTGAGCAGAGCACAGTCCCACGCATACCTACCTCACTTCTCCACACTGCACCACAGCGGGCACTACCAAAGCCTCAATAGACGACTGCCAGTATCTGGAAACAAGAACTTAAACAGAGCCCATTGTCAATATACAAGGGTGTAGATTTATGGAATCTATAGGTTCTGAATTTGCAACATTCTGGCCAGAAATACCATCATCCCCTTACTTCTTTGTCTCTCTGTCTCAGTCTTTCTCCTCCGCAAGAAAATCAAAGTCAGGTAGTTATTGAAATTTTTTGAAAACCTCTCTGAGAACTTATAAAGCACTTTAAAGGCTTAATTTGAAATGAAATCACCGTGTTCTGCTATTTCCTCCTCTATACTAACAAGTAAGCCACTTCTCATATTTGCTTGTCAGAGTTTACCTCAAGTTGTATCTGGGTAATCCAGGAGATTCATTCAATGAATGAGTCCTTTAAGATTATAAGGCCGCCAGGACATGTACTTCATTCTAATGCCATGAGATTTATCTAGTGTCTAGAAGGTGTCACAGACTGAGAACAATGAGAAGTGAACAGTGACCCTTGTCTGTTACAGGGTCATAGTCTGGGAGGCAGGAGAGATGTGCAACTACTGGAAGAATTCGATTTGAAGAAAATTTAGTCGAATGTTACACCTCAGGTAGACATTCTAGTTCAAAGTTATGTATGCTTTACTGTAAAAGATGTTCCCAAAGATAACTGACTTATTCAAGATGCTGTAATAGCAGATCTGTAAAGCTGTAAGGACACTTGGTAGTCATGTATTTACCAAGATGTGGAACTCAAGGTCCAGAGACTTTATTTTACAAGAAAGAGATTTCCTCTGCAACTGTCACATGAAAACGAGGGCAGCTGTGTGCTCTGCAGTGATGCCCACCGGACCACTTGGGAGCAACTATCTTAGCTTAATTTAGGATTTTGCTGGGTGCTAGGCATTAACTAAAGACAGTATGAGTGGAGTGACATCGGTGGATTTATTTGGTTAAAATATCACCTATTTATAAAGTGAAACAAATGGGGGAATATTTGATACTAGGTAATACCTTTTACATTGAAATGATAGAGGCATCATAATAATTTTATCTTTAGATATAGATAAGGAAATAGTTGTGAACACAAGGCATGAGGACTTGGATTAGTCTCAAAATAACACAACAAGGATGGGATGGTGAAAAAGAGTATCCACGAGTTGTTGACTCATTTTTGATAAAAGCAGATGCCCATTTCTCTGGTTACAGGATGCAATATGTGAGGAGAGCTACGTCTAAGAAAGAACTCGTGGGCTGAGTTGCTAGGGATCACGATCACATTTCAGAAAGGATTTTCTAGACTAGTGGAGTCAGCAGGATGGGAATATAAATTATATTTCAAGTCCTGAAGAAGAGAGACCTTAAGAAGTATAAGAGGCAGTAATATTGTACTGGGTGGTTTTGTTTGTCAACTTGACACAGCTAGAGTCATCAGAGGAAGGAGCCTCAGCTGAGAGAATACCCCCTTGAGATCTAGCTGTAAGGCATTTTCTCATTTAGTGATCAATATGGGAGCTCCAAGACCATGGTAAGTGATGCCATCCCTGGGCTGCTGGTCTTGGGTTCTATAAGAAAGCAGGCTGAGCAAGCCAGGGGAAGCAAGCCAGTAAGCAGAACTCCTCCATGGTCTCTGCATCAGCTCCTGCCTTCAGGATCTGGTGAAGTGTAAGCCCAATAAAGCCTTTTCTCCCCAATTTGCTTTTTGATATGGTGTTTCATTGCAGCAATAGAAACCCTAACTAAGACAGAAATTGATACCAGGAGTGGGGTATTGCTGTGACAGACCTGATCACATTTTTGGAAGGATTGTGGAAGGACTTTGGAACTTTGGGCTAGAAAAGTCATTGAGTGTTGAGACCTCAGTGGGATGTTCTGTGGGAACTTGGAAGATAAGAATATTGAGAGAAGTGCAAAGGATAGAGGCCTGGCTTGCAAAGTTTCAGAGGGAAGTTTAAAGACTCTATCTGGGCCATTTGTTATTTTGAATTAAGATCCTGTGATTCTGGTTAGCTGGGGCTGAAGAATCAACTGTCATTAACAAGATACCAGAACAGCTGAAGTGAAATCCTAACGCTACCAGGACAATTGATGCTGGTTAGCTGGAGCTAAGAAATTAGCAGTGGTCAGGAGGAGACCAGCATCACTGGAGAAATCTTCTGGGAAGTGCTTCCTGAGAGCACAGAGAATCTGTGTTCAAGAGGCGGCCGAGGTTGCAGCTCGTGCTGGCAGCGGACTTGGTAATGTGTAAGAGTCACCCAGGTGGTACTGGTTTTGAAGGCATGAAGGGGTCACGGAGAGAAGCTGAGGCTTGGCATGTGAGAGGTCATTGGTGAAGGTGCAGACTCAATGGCAGTTGAAGGCCTAGGACTGAAGGGCTCATGAGAAGTTGAAGCTTGGCACCGTGAAGAGAGCCTATGAGAGGCTATTGGTGAAAGCCCAGCTGCAGCAAGGGACTCCACATTTTGGAGATGCTCGCACCATGGGAAGACCATGAAGAACAGCAGCAACAGTAGAGTGGAGCCATCTGATGCCTATAACACAAGCTGTGTGTGCTGCAGAGGACCGAGTCAGATCCCAGCCCTTTGGAGGAGTCCGGAAGATCATGAGTGGCTCCCAGACATTGGATGTTTGGAATTTTGTTTTGCTTTGATTTGATTGTGACTGTGCCCTGATTTTTCCCTCTTGACGTAAGAAAGTATTTTACTGGAGCCCACATTTGAGAGTCTTGAATTTTAAATGGTCTTAGATTTTTAAAGAGACTAGTTATTTTAAAGGAACTAAAATTTTAATGTGTTCAAGTTTATAAGGACTGTGGGGCTTTTAAAGTTATTTAAGATCTTGGGGATGAATAAGAAAGTAAGTTTAATAGTGGCTTAATGTGATGTATTTGTGTCAAGTTGACAAGGGGCCAGTTATACTGGGTGGTTTTGTGTGTCAACTTGACAGAAACTAGTCACCAGAGGAAGGAGCCTCACTGAGGAAATGCCTCCCTGAAATCCAGCTATAAGGCATTTTCTCACTTAGCAACCAATGGAGGAGCGGGAGCCCATGGTGGGTGGTGCCATCCCTGGGCTGCAGGTCCCGGGTTCTATAAGAAAGCAGGCTGAGCAAGTCAGGGGTAGCAACCCAGTAAGCAGCACCCTCCATGGCTGCTGGTGCATCAGCTCCTGCCTCCAGGATCCTGCCCTGTTAAGTTCCTGCCCTGACTTTCGTCACTGATGAACAGCAATGCTGAATTGTAAGCCCAATGAGCTTTCCTCCCCAACTTGCTTTTTAGTCATGGTGTTTTGTTGTAGCAATAGAAGCTTTAAACACGACAGATATCGTGAGCATTTATGAGACTGACGTGCGGCCTGCTATCCTGCTGGACATTATCATGAACATCTAATGATGCAGGACTTTGGACTGACCAACAGTGGCAAGGATTCAGGTTCCCTCTGTACTTTCTGTGTTTTCTATATTTCTTTATTTTAAGTTTAGAATTATTTTGGCAGTAAAATTAAATAACTTTATTATTGCATTATATACATGTTTATAAAAACTGGCATTTTTCTAATATATGAGAAAAGGAGATACTTAAGAACTAAAATTATGAAGGTGAATGGATAGTTGTGATAACTGATATTTTTCTAATTTCTAATGAGAAAGGGTATATTTAGCTACTAAAATTAATTCTGAATTTTCTAGGATAATAGCAATAATTTTATACTTTAAAACTTTTCATTTAAACATAACTACACACTTATTTAAAAAGTTTTAAAATATGAAGTATATCTGCAAGTCCTTTTTCCAGGTTGCAACAGTTGATACCTTATCCCAAAGTAACACAATGATTAAAATTAGGAAGTTGATATTAAGATAGTGCTGTTAAGTCATAGGACTCCATCAACCGTTCCACTGCTTCCTTTCCAGTCTGAATCCAATCCGGGTTTCCATATTGTGTTGTAATAATGTATCTTGGAATCTTTGAACAGAGGCTGGTCCGGTTTGTATTTTACTCTTTTGGTTTTATTGACTTTGGCATGTTTGAAGAGAATTGATCAATTCTCATAAAGAACAGCACTCAGTTTGTACTCTGATCTTTGCTCATAGTTCAACTTAGGTTATATAGTGTTTTTGGCAAAAATACCACAAAAATGAAAATCCATGCATCATGCTGACAGGCGCATGGTTAAATTTATCCCATTACTCTTGGTGTTAACCTCAGTCACCTGTTAAGGAGATTTCTGATATTTACCCTTTTCTCTCCTGTAATTATTATGCAGCTTGTAGAGAGATACTTGGGGACTCTGACGTTTTCTTGTCTCTCATCAAACTTTCATCTATAAATTTAAGGCTTTAACAGAGTTTCTTGTCTAAAAGATGGTATTTTGTGCCATTTGACAAACTGAGTCTCTATTTCCATCCCTCCTTCGTCCCACACGTACACTTGGAGATCTACTATAAGGAAGGTTCATTTGTTCAGTTGTTATAAGTCCTGGTTTTTTATTTTAGCCCTTGGGTTAGGATTCATCCCCTTTTCTCTTTGTTATTATTTACATTGTCTTAACTGTGACCACTGGAAATCCCTACAAGTTGGTGTCTGTGCCCTTGTTTCTCTTAGAAACAATAACAAGCTAAAGGTATTGGCTGACACCCTGAAGAGATACAAATCTAGGGACTTTTGTAGGCTCCTTTCTCTCCTCTGTTGAAGGCTTGGAAAGGAGGCACTCTATGGAAGAGCTGGCTATCCAAGTGGACGAGCTGGGCAGTCTTCCTAAGCCCCTTTAACAAGGCCATTTCATATACGTGTAAGTCCCCGTTGTCTTCTCTGTGTCTCGATCTTTCCTGGTCTCTTTCAATGCCGCCTTAGCTATGTGCAGTGGCCCTGGCATTTTCTTCAGTGTCTGCGAGAGAGCGGAAAGGTGGAGCTCCTCACCCATGCTGCTTGCGTCTTTGACCCCACACTGGGAAACAAAACCCTTATTTTGTACATTTTGTGGTACCCTTGACCTGTTTTTACAATCGGTCCCTTCATGCCACCCTGTCAGTTAGATTTTATTCATGTAGTCATTTAAAAAAATTCCAAAACTTGCTCCCTGATTAAATTAATATTTAAGTATCTAATTAGATTTATATATACAGTTGAGCTGTGCACATTTTAACAACGACATATGTGCATTTCACGTAGATTTACAGTATTTCTACATTTTAATTGCATAAAAACAAACTACTGCTAAAACAGTGCTGTGGAAGGGTGAGAAGGGTATGGAAATGAAGGGAAGGCAATCCAATTATTATATATAATAAAAATTAACCATGTCAACTTGAATTTTTAGGATACTTGTTATTATTCCAGCATTGATTATTAAGAAACAAATATTAATACAAACTAGATTTTACGGCAAAATATTTTGTTCCATTTAATTGATTTCCATTTACAGTACTTTGTGTTCCAAAAATCAAGGCCATTTTAATTTATGTAGTCATTTCTAGGCTAGTGAGAAGTATCGTGTAAGACACTGTCTCACAAAACAAAGGAACATGCACATTCTTATTAAGGGTAACTTGCTTTTTCAAGTAACTTACAGACCTTAATGATACTGCTCATTTAGCTAAGGTGCTCTATGACGGAGGGGCTTCCAGGAAGTAGGCATTTCAGAAGGACTAGAGATTTTTTTAATGAAGCAAGGCAAATGGATATTTTGAAAGGGAAAGAAAACTTATAATTCAAAGAGGTAAATAAAACAAAATCATATTTGGTTTTGACTTGCGGGTTGAAAAGTAGGGAATGCAGCATTTCAACACCTGTGCAGGGTAGTATAGTGGTGTATTATTTGTGTTTTAATAAATAAAGCTTGCCTGAAGATCAGGGGGGCAAAACAGTCATAGTAGTCAGCTGAATACACCAGGGAGTGGTGGCACACACCTTTAATCCCAGGACTCGGGAGACAGAGGCAGACGGATTTCTGTGAGTTCAAGGCCACCCTGGGCTACACAACATTGAATCACTCTAAAAGAGAAACAGAACTCACACAAAGGTGATCCCAGCACTTGGGATCTCACGCCTTTAATCCCAGCACTAGGGAGGTGGAGACAGAAGTGATATGGCTGGGCAGAGAGAGGAATATAAAAGGGAAGAGATGTGTGAAGTTTGAGGATTCATGGAGACAAGGGTCTGAAGATTTGGTAGAGGTAAAAGATCTCACCAGTGCTTGACTGATTTGCTGTTCCGATCTTCAGGTTGAACCCTGATATCTGTCTCTGGGTTTTTATTATTAGTGGTATAGACTGCTAGGTCAAGGACTGAGGCTTGGAAACAAGGAAATCCTGGGTTTAGCTGCTGTTTTAGTTTCCTTTTCAGATGCTTTGACAAAATAGCTTGACAAATGCAACTTATAGGAGAAAGGGTTGATTCAGCTCATCACTATTGGGTAGTCAAGGTGTCAGAAACTTGAACCAGCCAATGCAAGTTCCCTGTCAAGAACAGAGGTGAATACAAGTATTCTTGTGCTTGGCTCACCTTATACTTAATTCAGAATGCCTTGATAAGGAACAGTACCATCCCCAGTGGGCAGGTCTTCCCACTAAGAGAACTAAGAGAACCCTGCACAGGGTGGCCCACAGGCCAACCTAATCTACACAGTTCTTCACTGAGACTCCCTTCCATGTGTCAAACCTTCATTCAGAACTAACAATTCATAGTCTGGTGCCTCCACCAGAGAGTTGCGTGATCTCAGACTCATCTCTGAGTTTTTCTGTACGTAAAAAATGGTCTTGCTTGAATGCTGAATGGAATAATATTCATAAATAGCTTAAGACCCTGAGCAAGCCATAACAAACCCTCTATTAAGTGTGAGCCTTTATCAGTATGTGAAAACAAAGAACTGGGCAGTGAGTTAATAACACTTATCCTCAGTCTGTGACTGTTAGAATGAAGGTATGCTGACAAAAATGATCAGTAGTTTGTGGTTTTACAGAAACACAGATCTGGCTCCATTTAAATAGCTAAATAATCTGAGATTTAAAAGCTCTCTGCCTGGGGCATTCTTGAGGATCATGCCTCTCACATATTATAACTAGCTTCACTGTAACCACTGAGCTGAAACTGTGGATTTATCATTGTCTGAAAAGCTGACATTTAAAACACGTCTTTGGAGCCGAGCAGAGGGTGAAAGGTCTTTGTACTGAGGTAGATCAGAACTGTTGAGAAACAGGTGTTACCTTTCCTCACATGAAGTTCAACTACCTTAAGCTCAGAGGGATGTGGATCAATTTTAGATGACTGGTGGTATTAAATAGCTGTTTCTTAAAAAGGCTTTTGAAAACTTGAAGCTGTAAAGTTGGAGTTGTGGAGCCAGACATGCTTTTGGGGACTCTGAGTAATGTCCTCGCAAAGCTGGAGCCATATCTCTTCGGATCTTGCCCCAATGGCCTGAATGCGTCAATATTCTGAGTATGCTTAGAGGAGAGATGCTTGTGCCAGAGGATCTGGTTCAGGAACCAAAAACATATGCAGAGCTTTAAAAAAAATACCAACAAAAAAATCAATTTTATTTAAATAAAATTATCCCACTAAGTGTTGATACCATTTGTGCTCAGAACAGAACACAGCACTTGTGGGATAGATTTACTGCTACCTTTACCTTCCTGTAAAAACATTAGCATTTTCGCTCCCATCGCAGTAATAGTGGCTGAGTCCAGGCCGTAGCAGTTGTTTTTGTGCTGTTGCAGATGGCTGTATCATGACTATTTTGGGTATGTTTTGCGGTTTTCTGTGAGTTGTCTCAAGTTGTTAAGTGGGATATTGATTTGGCTGTGTTTCGCTGCTGTTAGAAACTCTTAAATTCTTTGAAGGATGGGGCAGGTGTAGCTGGCCTCATCACGTTGCTCCTCTCACTACAAATGACCAGAGGAGCAGTTTTATGAAGTCCGGCTGCTTCCTGAGATCACAGCATCTTGCTTCACGGGATCCTGTACCATGGGAGGCAGGATAAGGCCCCTGGAGGTATTAATTAAAGGATTTGATTGCCTAATGTGAAATAAAACATTCACCATTTGTTGAAAGGGTAAAGCTGATATTCATTTAATCAGCATTGTATTGAAAAGAAAAAAGTGAGGAGAAAGCTAATTCTACGAAGTGGCTTGGAGTGTAGGTACTGCTAGGGTTCTAGGAGAAAGTGGCCCCATCCCCAGTCTTCACTGCCGATCAGAAGCAATAATATTGTGACACTCAACACAGTACTTATTAGATCTTGAACACAGTTCTGGATGCTTTATATATTGTAATCCATTTTGTTCTGAACAACTTTCTGAGATGTCATTTTGTTGTTGGCACAAGGGAGACACATGGGTTCAAGTGTTCAAAGTGGCACATGTAGTAAGTGACGGAGCCAGTGACGTCTAACTTGAGTCTTTGTTGAGAGGCCTTGAATGAGAATGGACAAGAGTTGCAGACTGGTTCGGGGCATCGGCTCTCAGCCTTTTTAATGCTGCGACCCTTTAACACAGTTCCTCATCTTATGGTGACCTCAACCATAAATTTATCTTTGTTTTTATTTCATAACTATAAATTTGCTACAATTATGAACCATCATGTAAATGTCTGTGTTTTCCAATGGTCTTAGATGACCCATGTGAAAGAACTGTTAGAGCCCCAAAAGGATCACGACCCACAGGTTGAGAACTGCTGATCTGAAGGGTTCCAAGAGCAAGAGAGACTTATTGTTTGCTTTGTGAATGGGACGTGAGAATATAATAAACCCTGTGAGTATACGGAAGCAGTAGCAAAGAGGAGAGGGCAACAGTGTGGCTAGACGTGGCCAGTCTAAGTCTCCTGCAGGTCAGAAGGAAGGCCACAAGAATCTTCAGTATCCCTGAGGGGATTGTGGGTGTGGCCGCATAGCTGTGACAGGCATACAGTGGGCAGGTGTCTCAGACTATTTTCTGTTAGTTGTAACTGAATACCAAGACGAGGCACTTGTAACGATTACATGTTTAGCTCATGGTTCTAGAGGCTGCAAGTCTAAGGACAAGTTGCTGGCTACCGGGAGGGCTCTCCTGTCATACTGCAGCAGAACGGAGGACATCACTTGTAATACATGAGTTCTGGGGTCCACACCCAAACCTTGCAGCCATGGACACTGTGGAGCTAGAATGACTAAGGACAAGCGGGTGACATGCCCTGGCTGGATGTAAAAAGACAGGCTGTCTCACTCGCCACACTGTGCTGCCCACACACTTGTATTTTGACTCCATCTGAAGAGAATGAAGAGAAAGCACGGAACCCTGAGTTTGTCTAACCTGCCCTTGACATGACTAAAGAACAATAATTAGAAAAAAAGCTTTATTTCCTCCCCTCAGGGCTCAGAAAGCTTTGTGGAAGAGGAGACAGAAAGGTTGTAAGAGCCAGAGGGCATGGATGACTGCAAGGAGACTGTTTCCTAGATGTGAGTCTAATGCGCATATGAACCCGTGCAAACTGTGGCAGCACAGGCCTCCACACATTCAAGCCAGATGGGATCCCAGTGCTGAGATGGGGAGTGGACCTAGGCTCCTACCTCTAACCAAGAAGCTGTTTTCAAATGACATCCACTTGCAAAGGAAAAATTAGTTTTCTTCAATGGAGTCTCACTGGGTATATTAACCACGTTTAAGAGTAGGCCTCATGACCAGATCAACGCAAAACAAACTCACTGGTACTTTTGTAGACTTTTTGTCTCTTATTGATTTTGTTTGGTTTTTTTTTGTTTGTTTTTTGCCTTGCTAGTCTTTTGTTTGTATATTATGGTTTCTGATTTTGTGTTTTTATGGCTGTGTGTGTATATGTGTTGTGTTTCTTGTGTTGTGTTGTTTTCTTTTTTGATTTATTTTTTGTTTTCTAAAAAGAAGAATAAAAGGGTATATAGTTATAGGAATGGGCAGGTCGGGAGGATCTGGAAAAAGTTGGGGGAGAGGGAAACATGATCAGATTATATTGTATAAAAATTCTTTTAATAAAAGAGATATATCTTTTTTTTTCCATACATTGTTTTGTTTTATTTTTTCCATTCAAGAACATAATTAAAGATAAAAAAAAAAAATTAAAAAATTTTTTTTTTTCCTTTCTTCCCCTTCTCCCGGTCCCCTCCCACTACCCCCCACCCCTCCTCCCTCCCCCTTCTTCCTTGAAAGAGGGCATGGTGCCCTGCCCTGTTGGAAGTCCAAGGCCCACCCCCATCCCTCCTGGCCTAGGAAGGAGTGCATTCAAAAAGACTCGGTTCTCAAAAAGTTAATACATGCA
>PVIU01022941.1:0-28413 GCA_004026605.1 Ondatra zibethicus | reverse complement strand
GTCTGCGAAAAAGAGGTAAACAACTACTGACACTGAGATTTTTATCCAATAACCTACAGTATCTAATAGTCCCACTGTTTCCCTTTTATTGTGTAATTCCACTATATATTTAATTTTTTAACAGTTTTTGGTCACAACATGGCTTTTTAAAATTTGTATATTGTTCTGGTCCACCTGAACTCTTCTAACCACAGATCTCCCTCCTTTCTGTCCCCGTCTCACCTTTCCCCATAGCCCAACCCCTTATTCACTCCTCCCAAAGGGTAAGGCCTCCCATGGGGAGTCAACATTATCCTGACAGCAGGGACAAGGAAAAGAGCATGTACAAGACCGGAGTCAGAACAATGTCCAAATGAGGAAAGTTCCTGCAACGCCTCCCCTCTAAACCTATTGAGTATGTTCAAAGATTAAAACAAAACACCCTAAAACCTCAGTCTACCAATGTAACTACTGCCCGCTTAAACAGTTACGTATGAGATGACCTAACTGTTCCCGTTCCTCGACTTCCCATATGTGTGATTACAAGGAGTCTGTAGACTCTACTCTGGGTCACCATTTTGTACAAATGGTTAACCTGGCATGCTGATTATTTCTGCATTCAGGCATTCATGATATATTTAATAGAACTTTTGTTTCAAAGGCAGGTATCAGAAGATGCCATGATAAAAGATACCATAAAATAATGTAGGATGTCTTCAGTCTACCTGCTTAATTTTATACACTTTGCAATTTCACTTATTCAAGGAACAATCATGAAGGACAACTTCTTTTGTTTTGATTATTCAGAATTAAACCTTGAGGTAAAGAATAAGAAAATATTGCTATATATTCTATTTTTTCAATAAGTACTTAAGGTATGTCATTGATCCTCCAAAACTACAAATATGAACAATGTATAATTAAATACTTAAGTGATTTTTAATCTAGCAGCTGAATGCATGTAAATTGGTTCAAATAAGTCTATTTTTTTAAAAATGTATAAATTAAATTAAGTTTTTTTATAAATTATGCTTGTACTTTAAAAGAAAGATAAAACAGTAAGAACTTTTAACCTGAGGTGTAGCAAAGAAAGAGTACATAAATAAGGCACTAATTAAGTCTGGAGCAACACATTTTAAATAAGAAATAAAACAATTTAAAAGGTACTTTTTAAACCATGGATGGGTGGATAGGAAACAAAATGAATTCCTAAAGGTTGAAGCCTTCAAGAAAAAGTGTTAATCTGGAAGAATTAGGAAGCAGTAGCACTATTCTACCCTTTGAGAATACTTGCCTCTCTGATGGTTTGGAGTGGAGACTTTAATGAGCTATTTGCACAAAACACAGGAGAAAACAGAAAGATTTTTGCCAAGATCAGAGCTAGAGATTTAAGTCTAGACCCATAAATGGGAACTGAAAAGGGCACGCTGATTGCTTCAACTGAAATAAATTCTTCTACAGAAAGAGCCATGTTAACTCCTAATGGTCTTCTCCTGGGGATTCCTAAATAAAACTGTAAACTCTTGCAGGGGATTTGAAACTACTTTGGTAGTACCAGGCTACAACTCTGTGATGTAGTTAAAGTAATATTCACCTTGGTGTGTAGTTACATAGCAGGCAAACACCATCCAGAATGATTTTGAGAAATTTTTATTTTAAAATTAGTCTGAAAAAAATGTTCCTTTGGGAAAACATCTAGAAATATTGCATGTTTAAAAAATACTAATGGCATGGCACAATCCGTTGATTGATCAGATATAATTATAGTTCCTCAAATATATAAACAAATTAACTTTAATAGTATCGAGGGAAATAGGATCTAAAGGCAATTGGTGCTAAACATATTGTCTTCCTATACCAAATTATTCATATTTTGAAACCCTTGCCTTCTATATCATAATGTACATGATGGGGGCCATTGAGGAGATAACTAAGGTTTAAAGAGTGATAAATGTAGGAGTCTTATAATTGTTCCAGGAGGAAGTGTCACTAGAATCACTTCTACACTGTGTGAGCAAATTCTTTGAAACCAGAACCCAATTATGCTCCCTAGCAAACTCAACCTATATTCAGTTCCACTTTATCTGTTGAACTAATGTAGTCCTCAGAAGAGTGAGAAAATTCTATCAATTGATTGCTCCAAGATATGGTATTTTTCATATTCTTCATAATGACTTAGTGTGTGACATCCTTCTGTATATATGTTTCTTTTATTGATTAATATGGGACTGCAGGCTGAATATGGATGCACCAACAGTACAGAAAAACTTTGGGTGTCTGTCCAGGCAGTGAGATATCTATCTCTTTCAATTCTAGTTTTGGAAGTTGCCTACAATGCATTTCCTATTTACTTAGGTAATGTTATAAGCTTCTGTGGTCTTTGAAACGATTGAAGAATATATAGTTATCGTTATAGTATTCCTTAGTTATGATAAAAGATGAAGTAAATATAAATATTATAACTATAATTCTTGCTTGATAACTATTTTGTTATATGTAATTTTCCTGTGTTAAATTTGGAACCTTTTTTATTGAAACACAAAAGGGGAAATGATGTGGGAAATCCTTCTGTATATGTGTTTCTTTTATTGGTTAATAAATAAGCTGTTTTCAGGCAATGACTTAACAGAATATAGCCATGCTGGAAGATATATACAGAGAGAGAGTAGACAGAGTCAGTATGAAGCCTTGTAGCCCCACCTGAGACAGATGCCTGGACATTACCTGGTAAGCCACAGCCACATGGTGATACACAGCTTAATAGAAATGGCTTAACCAAAGACATAAGAGCTAGCTAGCAATACACTTAAATGATTGGCCAAGCAGTAATTTAAATAATACTGTTTCTGTGCGATTATTTTGGGGCTGAGCAACTAGAAAAGAAAGAGCAGCTTCCATGAACAATGACTGACAGGGTGACATACCAATTAAATTTAAAAGAGAATATATATATATATATACATATATATATATATGTATGTATGTATCAGTTTTAGAAAAGAATTTATTTAATTTATAAAATAAAATTGTTACTATCAGTATTGACTGTAATAAAATGCTCGGTTAATTGGAAATTTGAAAGATTACATTAATGAAGCTCCAAAGAATGTACCACTTTGGATATGAAGACTATCCTCCATAGTAGAACTGAGATAATTTCTCTGAAGAAGATCTCAGTACCCATAAATGATGTTTAGATAATAAAAGAGAGGCTAGAACAATAGCTATTAGATGACAGAGACGTTAATCATTCTGGCTATAGTGATAGACTTTGAAAAATATATAAAAGTCAATATCTGGAGTACTGACAATGACTGAAATAATTCTAATTCATAATTACCCAAAGGGGATTCTGGGAAAAGATAGAGGCCAGGAAATGGTGTTGACCATGGACACAACTGAATCTAGATACTATAGATGCAATGTACATTCCAGGACACATGGACAAGGGAGAAGGCACAGATGCTATGGAAGTCTGCAAACTGAAGGAAAGTTTCTGCCTACAAAAGTCATGTTGTAGTCCCTGACCAACCGAGCTTCACATACCACCAAAGATTAAGTAAGAGGCAAATGTTCACCTTTAAAAAGCAGAGTAGCCTTTCCTCTGCGGGGGTCCTTAGCCCACCAGGAGTCCCTGTTCCTGTGCTGAGCTCAGCAATCCAGAGGGGTGAGTGTTGGCGTGCACCCGCCAGAAGGTCCTCAGAAGGGAGTGCTGGCACAACCAGCCCCTGCTGCAGGGGGCCTCTTTGTTCCACACGACCCTGCCAACCCCCCACAAGTTCGCCCTTTCCTCTGTGGGGTCCTTGGCCCACCAGGAATCCCTGTTCCTGTGCTGAGATCAATGATCCAGAGGGTTCCACCAGCACAACCAAAGCCAGTACCTTGAGGCCCTAAGAGAGGACACACCAAGAAAATTCTCCAAATACACTGTCACTCACAGCAAAGATTGGATCAAGACGCCAAGACTCTCCTGGCTGTATTTGAAGGAAGAGATGGGCAGGCACCAATGCAAGAATTCCTCCAACAACATGAAAAGCATCATGACAACACCAGAATCCAGTGAGCACACAACAAGAAGACCTGAACACACTATTCCAGAAGAGGTAGAAAAAAACGACTATAAACATTACTTAATGAATATGATGGAGACCTTTAAAGAGGAAGTGAAAAACTCCCTTAAAGAAATGGAGGAGAAGACAAAAAGCTGGAAGAAATTAATAAATCCCTCAAAGAAACCCAAGAAAAAGCAACAGATGAAGGAAACAATTTAAGACTTGAAGATTGAAATAGAGGCAATAAAGAAAACACAAAACGAAGGAACTCTGGAAATGGAAAATCTGGGTAAACAAACAGGAACTAAAGAGACAAGTATAACCAACGGAATACAAGAGATAGAAGAATCTCAGACGCTGAAGATACTATAGAGGAAATAAACTCATTGATTAAAGAAAACAACAAATTCTTGACACAAAACGTCCAGGAAATCAGGGACACCATGAAAAGACCAAGCCTAAGAATAACAGGGATAGAAGAAGAAGAAGAATTACAGCTCAAAGGCCCATGCAACAAAATTATAGAAGAAAACTTTCACAACCTAAAGAAGGATATTCCTATGAAGGTACAAGAAGCATACAGAACACCAAATAGACTTGATCAAAAAAAAATCCCCTCACCATATAATAATCAAAATACAAACATACAGAATAAAGAAAGAATTTCAAGACTTGCAAAGGAAAAACGGCAAGTAACATATAAAGGTAAACCTATCAGAATTATACCTGACTTCTCATTGGAAACCATGAAAGCCAGAACTAAAAGATCATGGGTGCAAGCCAAGACTACTATACCCAGCAAAACTTGCATTCACCATTGATGGAGAAAAAAATATATTCCAGGACAAAAACAGATTTAAACAATACAGAGCCATAAACCCAGCCTTATAGAAAGTACTAGAAGGAAAACAACAAACCAAGGAAGCCAACAACGCCCACAGTTGCACAGACATCTCACAACACTCTGCCAGCACAACTCAAAGAAGGGAAACACAAAGAATACTACCACCAAAGAAAATAACTGGAGTTAACAACCACTGGTCATTACTATCACTGGAATCAATTCACCTATAAAAAGGCACAGGTTAAGAGAATGGATACGAAAACAGGATCCAACATTCTGTTGTTTACAAGAAACACACCTCAACCACAAAGACAGACATTATCTCAGAATAAAGGGTTGGGAAAAGGTTTTTCAATCACATGGCCCTAAGAAACAAGCGGGTGTGGCATTACTAATATCTAACAAAATTGACTTCAAACTAAAATCAATCAGAAGAGATGGAGATGGACACTTTATACTCATAACAGGAATAATCCACGAGGATGAAGTCTCAATCCTGAATATCTATGCCCCTAATATAAAAGCATTCACATATGTAAAGGAAACATTACTAGAATTCAAAGCAGACATCAAACCCCACACACTAATAGTAGGAGATTTCAACACTCCTCTCTCACAAATGGACAGGTCAACCAGACAGAAACCTAACAGAGAAATATGAGAACTAACAAATGTAATGAATCAAATGACTTAATAGACATCTATAGAATATTCCACTGAAACAGGAAAGAATATACCTTCTTCTCAGCCTCTCATGGAACATTCTCAAAAATTGATCACATACTCGGTAACAAAGCAAACATCCACAGATACAAAATAATTGGAGTAACCACCTGTGTCTTATCGGGTCACCACGGAGTAAAGTTAGAAATTAACAACAATTCCACCCCCCAAAAGCCTACAAACTCATGGAAACTGAACAGTCAACAACCGAACCACTCCTGAGTCAAGGAAGAAATAAAGAAAGAAATTAAAGTCTTCCTACAATTCAACGAAAATAAAGACACAGCATACGCCAACCTATAGGACACTATGAAAGCAGTGCTAAGAGGAATGTTCATAGCACTTAGTGCCCACATAAAAAAAAAAAATGGAGAAAGCACACATTAGTGACTTAAGAGCACACGTGAAAGCTCTAGAAAAAAAAAAAAGAAGCAGACTCACCCAGGAGGAGTAGAAGACTGGAAATATTCAAACTGAGGGCTGAAATCAACAAAATAGAGACACAGAAAACAATCCAAGGAATCAATGAAACAAAGAGCTGGTTCCTTGAGAAAATCAACAAGATCGACAAACCCCTATCCAAACTAATCAAAAGGCAGAGAGAGAACACTCAAATTAACAAGATCAGAAATGAAAAGGGAGACATAACAACAGACACTGAGGAAACTCAGAGAATCATTAGGTCTTAGTACAAAAGCCTGTATGCCACAAAATTGGAAAATGTACAAGAAATGGACAGTTTTTTAGATAAATACCAAATACAGAAATTAAATCAAGACCAATTAAAAAAAACTCTACCAAAGAACTTCTACAGCTGATAAATACCTTCAGTGAAATGGCAGGATACAAGATCAACTCAAAAAAATCAGTAGTCCTCCTATACACAAAGGAAAAAGAAACAGAGAGAGAAATAAGAGAAACATCACCTTTCACAATAGCTACAAATAGCATAAAGTATCTTAGGGTAACACTAACCAAGGAAGTACAAGATCTATTTGACAAGAACTTTAAGACCTTGAAGAAAGAAACTGAGAAGGATACCAGGTAAACAATTTATATAGACCTTTAAGTGGCGAGGAAATAGAAGCTGTCATCAAAAACGTCCCAACCAAAAAAAAAAAAAAAAAAAAAAAAAAAAGACCAGGACCAGATGGTTTTAATGCAGAATTCTACCAGATCTTCCAAGAAGACCTAATACCTATACTCCTTAAGGTGTTTCACATAATAGAAACAGAAGGGTCATTGCCAAACTCTTTTTATGAAGCTACAGTTATTCTGATACCAAAACTACACAAAGACGCAACCAAGAAAGAGAATTACAGACCAATCTCACTCATGAACATCGATGCAAAACTTCTCAATAAAATACCTCCAAACAGAATCCAAGAACACATCAAAAAAAAAAAATCATCCGTTATGATCAAGTAGGCTTCATCCCAGAGATTCAGGGCTGGTTCAACATATGAAAATCTATTAATGTAATCCATCATATAAATAAACTGAAAGAAAAAAAACCATATGATCATTTGATTAGATGCTGAAAAAGCATTTGACAAAATTCAACACTAATTTATGATAAAGGTCTTGGAGAGATTAGGGATACAAGGTTCATGTCTAAATATAATAAAAGCAATATACAGCAAGCTGACAGCTAATAACAAATTACATGGAGAGAAACTCAAAGCAATTCCACTAAAATCAGGAACAAGACAAGGCTGTCCATTCTCTCCATATCTCTTTAATATAGTGCTTGAAGACCTGGCCATAGCTTTAAGACAGAATAAAGAGATCATGGGGATTCAAATTGGAAAGGAAGAAGTCAAACTTTCGTTATTTGCAGATGATATGATAATGTACATAAGTGACCCCAAAAACTCTACCAAAGAACTTCTACAGCTGATAAATACCTTCAGTGAAATGGCAGGATACAAGATCAACTCAAAAAAATCAGTAGTCCTCCTATACACAAAGGAAAAAGAAACAGAGAGGGAAATAAGAGAAACATCACCTTTCACAATAGCTACAAATAGCATAAAGTATCTTAGGGTAACACTAACCAAGGAAGTACAAGATCTATTTGACAAGAACTTTAAGACCTTGAAGAAAGAAACTGAGAAGGATACCAGAAAATGGAAGGATCTCCCATGCTCTTGGATTGGTAGGATCAATATAGTAAAAATGGCAATTCTACCAAAGGCAATCATTAGATTCAATGCAATCCCCATCAAAATCCCAACAAAATTCTTCATAAACCTTGAGAGAACAATAACTAACTTTATATGGAAAAACAAAAAGCCCAGGATAGCCAAAACAATCCTATAAACTAAAGGAACTTCCAGAGGCATTACCATCCCTGCCTTCAAATTCTATTACAGAGCTACAGTAATGAAAACAGCTTGGTATTGGCATAAAAACAGAGACGTTGACCAATGGAATTGAATCAAAGACCCGAATATTAGTCCACATACCTATGAACACCTCATATTTGACAAAGAAGGTCAAAGTATACAATGGAAGAATGAAAGCATCTTTAACAAATGGTGGTGGCATAACTGGATGTCAACCTGTAGGAGAATGAAAATAGATCCTTATTTATCACCATGCAGAAAACTCAAGTCCAAATGGACTTGACCTCAATATAAATCCGACCACACTTAACCTGACAGAAGAGAAAGTGGGAAGTAGCCTGCAATGCATGGGCACAGGAGAACATTTCCTATGTAAAACCCCAGTGGCACAGACAATAAGAGCAACAATGAACAAATGGGACCTCCTGAAACTGAGCAGCTTCTCTAAAGCAGAGGACATAGTCATTAAGACAAAAAGGCATCCTACTGAGTGGGAGAAGATCTTCACTAACCGTACATCAGACAAAGGTCTGATCTCAAAAATATACAAAGAACTCAAGAAACTAGACATTAAAATTCTAAATACCCCAATTAAAAAATGGGGTAAGGATCTGAATAGAGAATTCTCAACAGAGGATGTTGGAATGGCCAAAAGATACTTAAGGTCATGTTCAACTTCCTTAGCCATCAGGGAAATGCAAATCAAAACATCTTTGAGATACCATCTTACACCTGTCAGAATGGCTAAAATCAAAAACACCAATGATTGCCTATGCTGGAGAGGATGTGGAGAAAGGGGAACACTCATCCATTGTTGGTGGGAATGCAAACTTGTGCAACCACTTTGCAAATCAGTGTGGTGGTTTCTCAGGAAATTGGGAATCAACCTACCTCAGGATCCAGCAATACCACTCTTGGGAATATACCCAAGAGTTGCGCAATCATTCTAAAAAAGCATTTGTGCAACTATGTTCATAACAGCATTATTTGTAATAGCCATATCCTGGAAACAACCTAGGTGCCTCAATGGAAGAATGGATCAAGAAAGTGTGGAATATATACACATTAGAGTACTACTCAGCGGTAAAAAACATTGACATCTTGAATTTTGCATGCAAATGGATGGAAATAGAAAACGTTGTTCTGAGTGAGGTAACCCAAATCCAGAAAGATGATTATGGTATGTACTCACTCATTAGTGTAGCCTAGCCAGAAAACAAAGGACACTAAGCTTATAGTGCACAAGCCTACAGAAGCCAAAGAGCAAGGTGAACCCTAAGAAAACATATATAGATCCTCCTGAAAATTGGAAGCAAATAAGATCGCCAGGCAAAAGTTGGAAGCACGGGATAGGGTTAGTGTTGGAGGTAGGGGTGGAGGTGGAGGTGGGTGAAGGGAAGAGGGGGAAGGAGAAGGGTGAAGGGAAGGACTGGGGAAAGCTTGGAGGAGTGGAAGGAAGGGCGGATATTGGAGCAGGGAACAAGATACCTACATTAAGGGAGTCATTTTAAGATTGGCAAGATACTTGGCCTTAGAGGGGATCCCAGATGTTCACAGGGATGTCCCCAGCTAGGTACTTGGGCAGCAGAGGAGAGGGTGCCTGCACTAGCCTTTTCCCATAATCACATTGATGAATATCTTGATCTTCACCATAGAAATTTTGTCCGAAGGATGGAGATAGAGACAGAGACCCACATTCACATCAGAGCAATGGACTGAGCTCCCAAGGTCCAGTCGAAGAGCAGAAGGTGGGAGAAGATGAGCAAGGAAATCGGGACCGTGAGAGGCTGCTCCACCAACTGAGACAGTGTGCCTGATCTAATGGGAGCTCACCAAATCCAGCTGTACCAGGACTGAAAGAGCATATGATCAAACTGGAATCTCTGAATGTGGCTGCCAATGGGGGCTGACTGAGAAGCCAAGTATAATGGCACTGGGAACTATCTCTTCTGCATGTATTGGCTTTTTGGGAACCTAGTCTATATGGATACACACCTTCCTAGGCCGGAATGGGCGGGGGGCTTGGGCTTTTCACAGGGCAGGGTACCCTGCCCCCTCCTAAGGAAGCAGGGGGAGGGAGGAGGAGTAGTGTGGCAGCGGGATGGTACTGGGAGAAGGGGAGGAAGTGTAAATGTTTGAATGAAAAATAAAAGAATATGAAAAAAAGCATATAGTAAAGATACATTTTGAACAGAGGGTGACTGCATTCATAACTGAAGTTCCTTGTAAGATAGCTACATATATACGAACAGTATGTGTAGAAATTGTTAATACTGGATTCTTATTATGATATTATGACAATGTTCTATTGTCATGAATAAATGATTCAAAGTAAATAAACCTTGAGTATATGAGATAAATTGGGTTTAAGTATGTGACATATCCCCCAAGGGAAAGAGTTAGTTTCCTGATGGTTGAGAAATATTTTATTAGGGTTACTTTGATACTTTGACAGACCATGGGGAATTGTTAAAGGAAGCTTACCTATAATTAAATTTTTGAATTCTGAAATGAACAATTATGATCTCATAGCACTGGCCCATTTTTAATTTTGGCAAAATACGTCATTTCTATCTATCACAATTTCTATTTCAACCTTGATCATCTCCCCATGGGCTCCATTTTTTATGTAATCATATAAGGGTGAGGGCTTAAACATATATCCGGCATTTACATGTGTCTTACTTATTTTATCACTACTGTGATAAAGTACTGTGATCAAGGAAACTTATAAAAGAGAACATTTAATGAGTTCTTATAGTTTCTTAAATCCATGATGGTCATGGTGAGGAGCATCTGCTCATGCAAGCAGTGATGGCTCAGGAACAATAATTGCAAGTAAGAATTAAGAACCAGAAAGGGTAACTGGGATTCACTTAGATTTTTGGAAACCTCAAAGCCTACATACAGTGACACGCTTCCTTTACAAAATGCCATGCCTCCTAAATGCCTATTTTTTTCCCAGACACTACCACTAACTAGGGACCAAGCATATGAGCCTATGTGGTATATCTCAACCAAACAATCACATGAGAACAGAATTCCTTTTTAAGCATCGTATTGTAGTTGGCTCCTATTTGCTTTGTATAACATACTGAATAATTTTAGAGCTGTCTACACTTGTATATTCCAAGAGCTACCATTTTATCTCATGTATCAGTGGATTGTCTTACAGTTTCCCTTCTCACAACAGCCTTTCATGTTCTAAAAATTACAACACAAAATATTGGTCATGTAAAATGTAATATTTAAAGTAACAGTATGAAAGTTGTGTAGTATAGACCCATCTAGAAAAATGATTGCATCTAAACAGGCAACAACACAAAAATTGATAGCTATAGAATCCTATACATTCGAAAACTAGATCATATACTTGTGATAGAGTTGGGGCTCAGAAATGAAACATAACAAATATGGAAATATTCTTTCTTTAAATTAAAGACAAGCGAAATAGCCTGTATTAAATTGTACTGAGTGGGGAACCACTGAAACAATTCTAAGTTGAAATTCAAGTCACTCTGATTTCAGAGTTCCTTTAAAACATAAAAATAAAGAATTCCAACTTTTCTTTTTATCAACTTAATAAAAAAGATTAACATAAAATCTAGAGACCTGCGAATCACTGCACAGCAGGTGACAACAGCTGTATCATGACATATGATTTGCCTGTATGACAGGTGCACGGGTGCTGTGGCAGACAAGGTCCAAGGTCACTGCTGATGCTATAACAGCTGGTGCTGAGGGACAGCATGAAGTCATATTCTCTGAAACACTCACAGTCTTGTTTGGGGCTGTTCTGACTTTGATTTCTAAACCTGGTTTCCTAGCTTCTAAGAAATATTCTTAGCCTTTCCACAGTAGCATTTCATTCTTTAAAACCAAAGTCAACTTCTCTTTCATGAAACTTAAAAACCTGAAGGTTGATACATATTAGTTATTTCATTAAAGTTTTGACAATTAATTCACAAGTAAATTAAATCTTCTGCAAGGTTTATAATCATAAGAAACAAATAATATTTTTGATATTGAAATCACTTCAATAGATATTTCTCTAAACATCTTACATTAGTACAGATATCCAGACATGGGATGTTTATTCATTTTTATCATATTTACCTTTCTCAAAATTAACATTTATTAAGTTAGCATTTTACTTTTTTGTCTTACTCAAGGAAACGTAAAACTCATCATATAAATTAAGTGCCTATTTCTACTGAAAATATATGAATGTATTAAATATATTATATTTAATATATAATATTATATGTCTCTTACTCTCTTGTTTTCTCTTTCACTGTTTCTCCACCACTGTATTTCTTTTTCTCATCTCTCTGCATTGGTGGTGGTGGTGGTGGTGTGTGTGTGTGTGTGTGTGTGTGTGTGAGAGAGAGAGAGAGAGAGAGAGAGAGAGAGAGAGAGAGAGAGACAGACAGACAGACAGACAGACATACAGACAGAAGACAGAGAAAGAACAAAAGGGAATTCAGGGAGGAAGAAAATAGAGAAGGAGAGACAGATAGAAAGAAAGAGGGAGACAGAGAGAGGGTGAAAGGTACAGGTTTTACAGCTTTCTATGTTAGTGTTTTGAAAGGAGAGATTGACTCTCATTGATATGGAAGCCAAGATTCTTAGCTAAGTGACCCTGCTGATAGGTGGTTGTCTCTCACACCCCAGTGATTTGATTGAAGCATGCACCACAGCCACACGTTTTTAATGGGTTTGATAACTGAACTGAACTGTTTATGCTTGCGAGGAAAGAACACTGCCTATTGAATGTAGCCCCTTCCTCATTAGTTAACTATTTAAATAATGAACACATTGCTTTACAGGAATAGAAGAATTCACATAGTTTATAAATTCACCATTTTAAAATTCAGTTTTCAGAGCTGTTATTTATTAGAAAAAGTTTAAAGCTAGAATCGCCTATAAGCTTAAATTTAAATTATACCTCTTATGAAATTGTCATCCTTGAAATTTACTTATCTTAATTTTATTCATTCTCTTACTCAGAATATGGAAATATGTCTCAGATGTGTGTGTGTGCAGATAATTAATTCTTTGCTGTAATTTTAGTAGGAGAAAATATATATTCTGTGGGCCTTTTTTCATTTATATACTAAAAAATAAGTCTTTAGTCCAAAAGATCTGTCAGAGTTCCAAATAATACAGATACTACCTGTTTTGAAGACTCTTCTATCCTAAAGTTTATATTTCCTTTATTTCTGAAGACTATTGATTGGTGTTTGAGGAATTCTATTGTAGAAACTTTCCAATTTTATACTAGGCTGCTTAAAACTGTCCATGCTCTTTCTGAAGACAAGAATGAACCTCAAATGAGACATGTGAGGTTTAAAGCATGAGACATTGTGATCTTTTAAAGAACTCATAAAGAATAGTGGCTAAAATACAGAGCCATGAGAAGAAATGAAAAACAAAAAAAGAGAAAATGATTGCAAATTCTAAATGGGTGGATTTTGAGCCAGAATCAGTTGCAAGTGTGTTCTTTTAGGCCTGAAAAAAAATGTTTAAAAAGGTCACAAATATGACTACAGCTAACTATGTTAAATTAGTTAAGCTCTTTGGTGCCACAAACAGATATTTGCTTACACCTGGCGTTATTTCCAATTCTGAGTGAGTTGCCTACCCTGATCTCAGTTGAGTTTGTGAACCCTTTAAATACACTCATTACCATGTTTTTTTCCTGAATTAACACCCACCATCTAAATGCTGCTGCTCCTCTTGGCCTCCTAGGGCTTTGCACCTGTGCAGGTATGTAAGCATCAACACCATTCTATACCCTATTTTTCCCTTTTCCATTTTTACTCAGAATCAGACCTTATGTTTAGTCCAAGCTCCTCAAGGAGTTTGTGAGTGCACTCTTTCTGTGTGGTAATACACTCCTACTTGTCTGTTTCAGTGTTGGAAAAGCAGTGTTCTTACTGGCAAGAGTTAGGAGAAAGAAATTTAAAAACTTTGTATGCATGCTTAAGTGCAGGGAGGATTTAAAGTGGTTCCTATTTTTCTGTGGACTGGACTTTGGCCAGAAAACTATTATTTTTATGGGGATGCTGAGAAATAGCTCAGAACAGCTATAAGTACTAAAATAGAGACAGGAACTAACTTAATAGCACCTTCTGTGTCATGAAATCTACCAGCACCAAGCTGGAACTTTGGAAAAGTATTTATGAGTGAACTTCCCTGAATCACTGATCCCACTTTCAGCCGTCAGTGGTGGTCCCTTGGAGGTTTCCCATCCACTCAGTTCACTCAGCCAAGTTTATGAGATGTGACAGGTTTGTAGTGTGCAAGGACAAGGCTGCTATTTATATAGTAGAGGGTGAAATCTAACTGCAAACTTATGGAGAGTTTTGGAAAGCTTCTTTCTATTTTTCTTAAGTTCCTGTGGTGTTTTTATCGGGTGTTTTCCGGACATATCCATTCCGTTATCATTTTCTGTGTAGGCAACAGATACACGATTAAAAAAAATAGGTAATTGCTTATTCTTAAACAATGTTGTGTCCCTAATATGAAGTATAGGTTATAAGCAATGCTTATTAAGTATGACATAATAGCCTTTTTATATGATTGATCAGTATTCCAGTTACTGCAATAGCTAATTTCAGCATTGTTATAACTATGTATTTTAAATTATACCTCACACAACAGAACAAAGGCAAAGCATTTTTAATAAAAAATACACTGCTTTAACCATATGAAATTTATATTTAAGAAACTTGATGTTCATATATGCATACCTACTTTATATATATATGTGTGTGTGTGTATGAGAGATATGCATAAATACAGCATTTCAAGCCATATATTTATACGTGTATGTATTTGTTTCATGTGTTTCTGGACTGACCATTTGGTATTGGATAACCAATTCATGTGCTCTTCATTGGGAAAGATGTTTTGTCCTACATTCAGCTTTCCTTTTGTGTCTGTATTTCTATGTTCAGGGTTGAGACAAGAGCTTTCATCATTCTTGTTATAGTCTCTTAAGGTCATGTTTAGGTAGCCATACAGGTGAGATTTTGGGGTGCAGCTTCTAGCATTTCTAGGGGGAGACCCAATCTATAGTGGTAGATTCAATTTTTTGTACTTTGATATACCCCTCCAAATGGAGTTATTTCTGTAGTAGCAAAATCCTAATCAAGGAAATCACTTTTAAAGAAATCACCAAGTATATATTTATTGTGAGAGAATGACCTTAAATAGACAATTGCTGCCATGGGTATCGTTAGCAATTTCTTTATCGTTTTTAAGAAGGTTATTTACACCAAAATAAAAACCTTAAAAAGAAGGACTTGAAAATGGCTCAGTCAGTAAATTGATTTCCTAACAATATAATGATGATATGAGTTTGGATTCTCAGCACCTACATACAAAGTAAATCACACTGGTTCATGCCTGGTATCACAATAGTTGGTAAAATAGAGACAGAAGTAACAATTCAGCTTTTTGGCCCCAAGGTTCAGTGCTACTACAGAACACTTTCTCAAAAATAAATTTGAGAAACACTGAGCAAGGCACTTGAGAGTGATTTTTAGTTTCTATGTATGTGTTTATATATATACACACATGTACATTTACTTATTGTATATAGCCATGATTAAACAAAAAGGGTTCTATGAATTTGAAAGAGATAAGGGTTACATGAGAGAGTATGGATAGATGAAAAGAAAAAGAAAAATATGTAATTATAATATCAAAATAAAATATTTTAATAAATTTTAAAAAATTATAACTATGCCTAATGTTTTATCTTGCACAAAATATTTAATCACTAGTAACTCACTTTAAATTAAAAACTATGTATTTTTTATATTACAGGTCAAAGGACTCTTAGAAGGGTTTAGAGTTTTAAAGTATTTGATAACTTAGAGAGTTGTAGTAACTTTAAAGAACTAAATTTTGTATTGGTAGTCTTTCTAACACTAAATGGATCTCAGCAGTTTGAAAATAGTGTTTCAGTCCATCTCAAACATCTCTAGTTCATGATGGGTTACAGCCATTTTGAACTCTGCCATCCTTTTTGCTATGCAGTTTTGCCCTCAGTTAAATCTCACAATGTTACTACACTGTTTATAGTTATTCTTACACAGTCTTCATTCTTCCTTCTGAATGTATTGTGACTTTCACACAATTGTTGAAATTTCCATTTTTACTGTGGAGCTCCTTAAGTTTTCTTCCTGTCTATTCCGGGTTCTGGAGATCAGGACCAGAGGTATTAAATCACAGTCTTGCTCCACTGATACTTGCTATTTCAGACATTTTGTAATTTTCTAGATTGGTTGATTTCAGATTTTATTTTCACATCTGATTCTTAATCCTTTTCCTTTTGCTTATTCTATTGCCCATTGAATTGTCTATATTTCCACTTATTACAGTAATTGTTTGGTTTTAGCCTAAATTTTGAAATCTAGACCAACTTAGAGTTTTGGTATGTGTTTATTACTATGACCTTAAGAAGATGGAATTTTCATCTGTGACTCCAATATTCTTCTTAACTCAGCATAACAGATAACACATGCAAAGTGAAAATAATCAGTGTTATGAGTAAAACACACAATAGTTCTAACAGGGTGTACATATTCAAAAAGCTTCTTTATTATTTGTAAATAAACTTGACTACTTTTTCTATCTCACTAATGTAACAGTCTAATTTTATAAGAGAAAGTATAAAATAATGCATTTAAAAACTTATGTATTTTAAACAAGTTGATCTTGATTTAACTGATTCATATGTTGCTTGCTACAATCTCAAAATTCTACCTTTCTCAGGGCCTCTAGGTAGCTGGTTCACTCGTATTCCTAAGGAACTTGTTGACTCAATCCTACTCCAGCCCAAGGACTCAAAATTCTACCAAAAAAATTTTTAGGAATATGCCATTGCTAACAAATAAAAACTAAAGTTTTTTATAACATAAGTTCGAATACTTCCTTTCAGAAGTATTTTATTTCTTTTTTTAAACCATTTAATCTGCTGTATCATTTAAGCAATATAAGTTTCTATCATTTTAAATCACTTTTATAAAGCTAATACAATCAAAAATTCCCTCATCTATATAATTTTCTTATTAAACTTATTTATATGTCAGGTATCAATCTTATGTGACTAATACCACTTACCTCCATCTAAATATGATAAAATAGAGACATACAAAGATAAACTGCCACACCTCAAATTAAGTAATATTGCATGGAAGAGGCAGCGACTGAAGACCAAAGGCATTTGCCAGTCTTTGAGACTCTTCACTGTGCTTCTTGTGTTAATATTGTCACTTTTTATTACTAATAAGTATGGTTGTTACTTCGAACGTTTTCTTCTATCCTGAATAGTATACCTATTTTTTTTGTCTTCAAACATGTTTCTCAAGATATTTAGAGATTCTATCAAAAATGGCTAGTAACAGTACTTTTTTCTTCTTCTACTCCAACACAGTTTGGAATTGTTAGTGTTAAAATTTTGGTAACCAAAATATTAACACTGAGTTCTGTTTTTTTAAAACAAAATTTCTGTGTATCATTTTAAAGTTCACAACAGATATTGACAAGAATGCTGCCTCACATCTTAACTCCATCTGAATTTAGTTGTACCCATTTACTCATAACTTAGAAATTACTGATAACATAAAGATCTTAGACTAAAGTTAAAAATTGAACATTTTTACTAGAACTGATATCATGAGGTATTTGCATTAGGTGATATGACAAAGTTCTTTTAAGGTATCTCACTTCACACCAAAGATATTAAAATATGGAAAGACTTTTAATAAAGTAGACTTATGTGGCTAATTAACTCTCTTGAATCATGTAATTTCCCAAACTAGATGGCCATAATCAAAATCTATCCACATCAAATTATGAGTGCTGCCAATCAAACCTCTAAAGTGATTCACAGAATATATAATCTACTAGTTTCTTCTGAAGGATTATTATCACTACTTCCCCAAAACCCTTTCTCTTCATCTACAATTGCCAACATCGATGCTATTTTGGTACTTTTCTTAACATAAAAGAGCAGAGGCTAATTTTAGCCACTTTATCAATTTCATCCTCATGCTTTGACAGTTGATTACTGAATTAATATTTTCACATTGTATTTGCTTTCAAAAGACATTTTTGGCAAATGAATTAGTACTAGGTGTTAATTTATTTTATTTCCTGTTTTCCCATTAACAGTATTAGGTAGATAATATTGATTGCGATATTTCATGACAAATATATAAAGGTCTGTGCATATCTGGGACAATATGCAATTTTTCCAAACATTGAGGATATTTGCAATCAATTGTCTTTATTTAAGACAAAGAAGTTAATATCTGATGTGAGATTTTCCTCTGTATGCTATGAATACCATTGGTTAATAAATAATCTGTCTTGGGCCTGACAGGGCAGAATAGAGTTAGATAGCGGGGAGGGGGACTAAACTGAATTCTGGGAGAAAGAAGGTGGAGTCAAAGAGAAGCCATGTAACCCTGTCAGAGACAGATGCTGAACCTTGCCAGTAGGACATAAACCTAGTAATAAATATAAAATAATAGAAATGGGTTAAATTAAGATGTGAGAGAGTTAGCCAACAAGAAGTTAAAGCTAATGGGCCAAGCAGTGATTTAACTAATAAAATTTCTGTGTGGTTATTTTGGGGCTGAGCACACAGGAACAAACAAGTGGCATCCTACAACAAATATCTTCATATTATGCCACTGTGATGGATCTTTGTGGACTCTCTGTGCTCTGAATATTTTTAAGTCTAAGGTTTATAAATAATACACATCACATATTTTGCTAGGTAAGACATTCCTGGTTTAAAAAAAGATGCTTCCTTGTCCACTTGCCTAAAGATTAAGTAGTAACTGTTACACACTAGCTCACAAGTATGAAGAAACATCACTTTAATTATGTCCATAGTTGTTCCTCAGAGGAGGACATTATATTTTTCTGTATTACTTGCTCTAAGTGAAACTGGAATAATTCATACAGAAATGAATGACCCTCTCTCTGCATGTGACATAATTTATACCAACTCAGTGGATAATTTGCTGTAAAACCTCATAAGAAGATGGACTTTCCTATGTGCCTGAACATCTATTGATGGATTATAAAACATGATGATCAAGTGAAAAGATTTAAAAATCATGAGAAGTGTTTGTGAAGCTTCTGCAATTTCAGGAAAATAACTCATAGCACTGCCCATCTTAGTGTTTTAGTTTAAAAACTCTCAAATCCAAACTGTTTAGCCAATTTATTTTCAAAGTGAATGAAAAATATAAAGCAAGTCAGCATTTGCACAAAGATTTTCACATTGAAAATAAAATAAAAACATAATAACACTACAATTTTTTAAAAGTACAGATGTTAATTTTGTAACTCAGGAGGTTTAAAAATGAAGTACTCATCTCTATTTCTTTCTTCTAAATAAATGTTATGTTAATTGAGTTTTTACAACTTCTCAATTTCCAGAAAACATTATAAATCACTAGTTGTGTTGATAGAATACTAATATTGTTTCTTATTTTGTTCATGATATTTCTCTTATGAACTAAATTTAGTAATTATATGAGAATACATTTACCATTGTTGTGACTCATATAATTGAATTGGAAGCATACTATCATGTAAGAAATCCACTTAAAAACAAACAAAAAGAAGTGTTGATGGCAGTCAACATTTTCATAAAGTTGGTAACTAAACTAGAGATGATTATTTACTATTTATTCACAGTTGACAAACTTAGATGGGCTAGTATCAATTCTAAGCACAGGATATTAAGAAACTTTTGAGAGCGTATGATTGTTTTTCATTTTTACATCTTTTTTAAGAATAATGAACCACACTATTCTGAAATATTTCAGTGAATGGTGTCAGGTCCCCAGTAATGACAAGGAATGACAGTTGGCAGTTACCAGAAGAATGATTTTTGTGTATTATATAATTCAATTTTTTAAGGTTTGAGGGTGATAAACTATTACCAGCTAGTTATTTTCTATGTTACATGCATACTTCTAAATGTAGCATATAATAATTGCAATTAATTCTAATCAACCATTGCTAACAATGATTGACTTAGGTAGAACTATTCCTTTGGTCTCCCTCTGGTATTTTACCTTGAGTGAATAGATGTTAGATCAAATATAGTCATGAAAATTTCTTCAGAAGTTATTAACAATTAAAACAGAAATTTAGGAAAAAATGATATGCTTCTCACTTTTTCGTTAAAAAGAATTTTTTAGAGTCATGATATTTAAATGAAATAGTATTTGTTTGAATTTATCTTTTCATTCCATTTTTCTCTAATCAATATGCTTTGAAAGATATTACACATAAAATATAAAACAAAATCACCGAAAGTATTAAGACTAAAACAGGGAAAATATGCCCATAATAGTATATTGAGGAAAATTTAACTTATAATAACAAAACCTTTGCTAAGGGTAATAATGCTACTGAAGTGATTGTCATCCACTGTGTTTTGATTCTGAAATTGTGACAAGGACCTTCTTGTATCAAGAATAGCCTTGTAGGAGCATGCATTTATTTGTTTGTAGGATACAGTTTTTGCCCTAGTCCCAGTGATTGTATCTTCTTGTTCATTTCCGGACACTCTTTACAAATATTTCAGTATTTAAAATCCTTATAAAAATCAATTCATGGTATGAACATATTTAATCCTTCTTTAGTATTATTAAACCACCTGTGCCTTTTTGAAAAATGTTTATGAGTAAAACTTTTTATAACTTTCACACATTCTTCTATTGATTATATATTAGAAAATACTGTTATTTATTAATCCTAAAGACAATGCATTTTCATATGAATAAGTTACTAAGTTTTCTACAATTCTACACACACATTTATACTAAAATATTGTTTGTAAAATATATTTTGCTCTTTATTATACGTTATAGAATTGCTTTCTATATTAACTAGATCTATAGTAATACAACATATTATTACTTTAGCAATTCGCCAGCTACGTATTTACAATAAATTTTTCATTGAACATATTCTAATATTTAATTTTGAATTTTGAATTTTATGTTTAAGTAAATTACATAAACAAAGTAAAAAGGGTGGTAATTTAACATTAATATTATAAAGGCCCTTTTTCAGATTTGAAAAAGTTATAAGACATATATAATATTAAGGCATTATTTTTGATAGTTATGACTATCAAATTAAATCATCCAACATCTAGCATCATTAAGAAATCTATGCATGAGTTAAGTGGAGCATGTAATTCAATGAAAAACATAGAATTTGTTTATATATTAGTGTGATTTGTGGAATTCTTTTTCTTTCTTTGGAAAGCATACTCCTTCCTGTCTATGAAGCAATAGTACATCCTGGTTCCCTAATGAGGTATCTAATATTTTGCAATTTCTAGCCAAATAACACGGTGATATAATTGTGTCACCGTAAAAATAATGAAGGTGGATTAAATATCTCTCCTAGTTGAATTTCTTTATTCTTTTTCTTTACTTTCAATTCCCAACAGCTAGCCTTATTTTAAGGAGCTTTGCTCTTTAATGATATCTGCTCACAAATCTTAACGGTTGGGGCTCAGACTTTCACTATAAGTTTCTGAGCTGTGCTGAGGCTTAGGGAGTAGTGAGATATAGAAAATAATGAGACAAATTAATTTCCTTCTCCCAGAGGTACTGTACTCCCCATAGCTATCACTCAGAGGACACTCTCTTTTCTGAAAGATTGATATAAAAATAATTTATGTCAGGCTAAGAGGCAGTGCAAATCTATCTGCCTGGAAAAGCACATAAATTCTTCTAAGAAGAGAATAGTAGCTGGTGGAGATGGAGCTTCTTGGTAATTAGGGGTGTTTATTATCCTTGTCAGACTTTAACAATCAATTCTGGAGTTGTATAATGAAAGGAATTTCAGCATTTAATATATAACTATTTCATCCAGGTACCTCCATAATTTAGCTTCAGATAATTTAATGGTCATGAGTTACTAGGCTGAAGGAATTTATTTTAGTTAAAATTCAGCAGAGATAATTAGAAAATACTGAAAATGAACATCTTACTAAGCAGAGAACTATAATAAAATGCTGGATCGTAAAATACGCAAGCAAGCTCAGTTAATTCATTTGCTCCTAAGGAATAATATGAATAAAGCAAATCAGGAAAATTATTGTTATAAATATAATAAACATATTATAGAATATATTTTATATTTATATGCTGTAATCCCAACTAAAGGGATTAATCAATATTTCATTTTAATGTAGTCTTTTGCACATGGCCTGGGGTATCACGAACAGGAATACTACATCAGATGAGTCCCAGTGGGATGAAGAGAAACTATTAACAAGAACTTTGGCAAACATCCAATCTTTTCTTACTGTTTTGCTTTGTTCTTTTGTTTTTCAGTTTGATGTTTATCGTTATGCAAGGCACTGGACATATGTGCTTATCTAAATGCCATTATGCAAATATGTGTTGATCACTCTAGCATAGGGTATAGGACTGTGAATATTCTTAACTTCTTTTTAAAACCTAAGGCAGAGGTATGTTTTTTACTTTTTTACTTTGTATTATTTATACTTCGATTGCAGGATAAAATCTAAGTATCTATATGCTAGTTTACATTAAATATTTATTGAAATGATCTTCTTTTCCTTTGTAATAAAAATATGTGACTTCTCAGTCTATATACAGCACTCAGAAAAATTACCTTAGATTATTAAAGAATATCACACCTGTAATACATTTAAAAGATGTTATATCGTTTTACCTACATTATCTAGTTCTTAATTTGTGACAAATTAAGATTATATCCTTAATAATCATAATGCTTTTAGTAAAGTATCTATACCATTGTATACGTTTTCCAGTTTGTCTTGTGTTTTAATTCAGTTTCTGGCAAGCGTTATGTCATAACATATTGTATATATGTCATGAGATTGAATTTTAATTAGCTTGCTAGTATAACTAAGCCTAAATATCACCTCCAATATTCACATTTTTAACAATCTCACTGTTAAAATGTATTGTGTTTATGTTCCTGTTATTTACTGATTTAATTATGTATGTATTAGAAAATTCCTGAATTGGTAATTAATATTCCTGATTCATATATTTTCAATCATCTAGTGAATATTTGTTCACTGCAATGACTCCATGTTATTTGTCACCCAAGGCCATGCGATGAGTGTTTAGAGATGGAGAAGTGGTGTTTAACCTTTGAAGAAGTAGAGCCTAGAGGAAGGTTGAAATGTCATTGGGAGCTATTGTGGTTTGGATGAAAAGTCCTCCCCACAGGTTCTCCTATGTGAACACTTGGTCCCTAGCTGGTAACAGTATTTGGACAGATTATTAGGAGAAACTGTCTCACTGGAGGAAGAGTACCTCTAGGTGCAGACTTTCAGGGTTTATAGCTTCACCCCACTTCTTGATCTTTCTGCTTTGTGATGAAATATTATCAACCAAGTTCATTCTGAGCCACCAGCACCAAGCTTTATTCACCACATGGAAAACCCTCTGAAACATAAAGACAAAATGAGCTTTTTTTTAATCCACATGTGGCATTTGACCATGTTATTTTTTATCACAGAAATTAAGCAGCTAGTATGGAGACATACCTTCTGCAGAATATTAGAGACACAGTCCCACTAGCTTCCTGCCTTGGGGATGTGATTTCTTGTCACACATGAGATTCTCATTGCTGTCTGTTATGAGATAATACAAGAGAGGGTATCTTAGTTAGACTCTATACTATGACATGATCTTGTTATCTATCAAAAGAATGAGCCAAATAAGCCTTAAGAAAAGTTTTATGTTATCTATTGGTTAATATTTGAAAAAACACAAGTCTGTCCATTTGGAAACATTCAAAGATGCTTTTTGGTTTTGGAAAGCATAAAATGATCACATTAAAGCACATTTATCCCAGTGGATGGCTCGGCCTAAGAAGGCAGGATGATGTCATCCATCTGAGAAGTAAAAGATCTATGTCTTAAAGTAGTTTTCATTTTTCCCAGAGTTTTTACAGAAAATAAAAATATCAACATATCAATCAAATTAAAATGTGTATATGTTTTATATGCATGTATGTTTGTGTGTATTCACATGCGGTTTCATGTTTAGGTGGCTTTGAGTGTGTGTTTTTGCGTGAGAGTGAGTGTGTGTGTGCAGTGTGACATACGTATGCTATGTGTCTGCCTCATGTTTCTTTCAAGTTTGTTTTGTTTTGTCTGAAAAGGGTCTCTCACTGAACATGGATCTACCCATTTAGCATGATTATCTATTGAGCAAGTCAGTGGGATGATTCTTTTTCTAATCCCCTTCACGCGCAGGAATTATAGATAGTAACTACTTGATGCAAGTGTCCTAGGGGTGTGAACTGTGACTTTATCCTAACATACAGCTATTTTGCCAAATGATCTTTCATGTAACCCTCAACTTATTTTTATCTGTTAATATTTCAAAAGTATATTTGTAAATTTTCATGGAAATAGTAATTCCACAATGGAAAAATCTTGGTTTTTACATTTTATTCATTATTTTATATTGTTTGAGAATTTCATATAAACATGTGTTTTGATCACACCCACTATCCTTTCGTTCCTCCAATTCATCCCCCATCCTTCCAACAATTTTACCTCCAACTTCATATGTTTCCCCAAACAGAGTTTACTTCATGCTCCCTATAACTTTATGAATACAGGCCATCTACATAAATACCTTCAAAGGGGCAACAGGGCACACTTCTGAATAAAACAAAATCTTCACCCACAAATCATCAATTGTTAGGAGCTCCTATCCCATATTAGAGGTGAAATTTCTTGAGTCCTTCCTCCACCTATGATGAATTTTTGTGTTACATGATTTAATCTTGTTCTTAGAGTTACAACTGCTATGAGATGTGTCCAGTGTTCTATTTTGCTCCTAATGCATATGTCCCCACAACTATCTAATATAACAGAGCTTCTGAATTCTTTTACAATTTTATGAAGTGGTTAGAAAACCCTTGTAAGCTGCTTAAATATAGTTCACATAATGTGAACTGCTGGGAACAGAAGCTACTTTATTCAGAATAGAGTAAATCACCTTTCACGCAAAACACTAGCTTTTAGAGTAATTTAATTTTTGATATAATTTTCTAGGCCAAAATGTATCAAATAGTTCAAAACTACTGATTGTAGTATCAATTTAAATATATGATGAAATATATAACAATTATTGAAGAATAGCATTACTAACAAATTTATACACCAGTAAAGAATGATAATTCACAAAGTCATCCAAGTTTTCTCTTCTTATCTGTCATCTTTACTGTGATGAATTTTGTGGCACTGTTTTCCATGCACAAGAATTGCTGAAATATAAGGAAATGAACTAATTATGGACATGGCTGTGCTTTGAGGGACAACTCTATCACCATACTTCAGGGCTTGTCACTGTGGAACTGCCTCTTAGCTTTAACAGTCCAAACACAACTTTTGCTCAAGATGAGCTTGAGCAACTTTTGTAGTATGACTCTTTCCACTTAAAATGCACCAACTTCTTTCTTCTCCAAATAATGGCAAGAATATTATCATTTATGAAAATCTATTGCATTTAATGACTTGAATGTTGAATACAAAATGATGTTGATAAAATAAACAAAATGGAATTTGTCATTTCCTAAATAAAATTAAATTAGTATCATTATTATTTTCTCAAAAATTTTTTTTAACTTTTATTCATTTTAGCAAGATACAGAGGAAATAACGACAGTGAAAACACCCACATTTCTTATTTATTCATCAGTTCACACTGTCATTCAAGCCATCGCAGGGCTCTCAATAATTACTCATGAACACTTTCCAATGGAAACCTATGTGTCATTTGAATTGAAAACTCTCAAAATATCCCTCTTCTCTGAAACTATACACAAAAGCAAACTTTCACATGAAAAAGAATAAAACTTTACTTATGTGTTATGCCCCATCTTCAGTGAATTTCTAGACTTCTGAAGTATGTCTCTATAATATAATGACAGATAATAATCCGTGATCATTCATATATTGAAGTGTAGAATAAAATGTAAAACAGCAACTATCCATTTATTCTATAGGAAAATTTAAAAGTAAGAACCTGGAAGTCTAGCTTCATTAAGGCATGTCAGAAATTGATGTATAAATTTTAAATGATCTGTGATATGCAACATATTTTTTTCAGTGAATCAAAGTATTGAACACGTGTATTCCCATATGATACGGTCCTTTGACATATTGATGGTTTCCCATTGCTACATGGGAAAATTTCTAGTATGAACATTTCTTTCATCTTTGCCTCATGTTATAAATTAGTTAGCATAGATTATGGCTGACTCAAATACTTGAAAATAAGTGGTGGTAGTTGTCACAAATTAATCTTGCAATAACTAAACTTCACAATTTCAAAGAATATGCTGATGCACCTTAATGATTATATAGAAGACAATTAGACTGCAGTTGTTGTTAAAGGAAAGAGGGCTGAATCTCCAAATTTAATTTAAAATTTAAATTCCATCTGTATATGCCCACCAGACACAATATATGTATTTGCATTCATATATATTATATGTATATATGGTCTAGTATGTACTTTGTCATTTAATACTTATATAATGAATAGACTGATAAACTATTGATTATGTAAGAGTTATCTGAAGGACATAGCTTTAAAGAAAACTATAGCTCTCAAGGTGTCAACATGTTTAGGTATCTTAGAATATTGGTGAGCAGCTGCTGCAAGTTTTCTATATTAGTTTAATACATTTTATGGGATTATAAATTTATTGAAATGGTATGGTCTCCAGCAACTCATGAGATATTAGAGAAAATTTAAGTTGAGATTAGTTGTAAATGCTAAAAATCGCAACTATTTTCATCAAAATTCTTCTAAAATACTTTAGCAATTCCTTTCAAAAATTAACTCTACCTGCTGCTGAAGGGAATTGAAGTCTAATAGACTATAATTTCTGACACAACCTTAGGTGACACAGCACATTGAATTAAGAAAAAATTCCTACTTAAAGCCATTCTAATAGCAAATCTGACTTTTGTATGAAAAGCTTTGCTCTTAAGACTCTCATGCAAAATTCATTGGATATTATGGCAGAATGGATCGCTCCTGCCTGGTGTGCTCAAGGAGGAAGTGGAGTGAGAAAGGAACCTGTATTTGAAGCGTTTCACAAACGCCTGTGAAACAAATTTCGCTTATATTTGTCATCCCTGATTTTAAAAAAATGGAAGTTTTAAAACACGGAAAATAAAATCTTGTTTACATCAGTAAAAAGGATACAATAGATATAAAGATTAAAAAGGGAATCAAGGTGGTATATCCGTATCGGATGTTTACCGCAAGGGAAGGGCTTCCCTTGAATAAGATAGCAAAGACAGCAAAAATGATTTTTAATATAGTAATTTTGAAATTGTTATAAGATATTTTAGATAGATACTTCAGTATCTTCTGAAAAATCGGCATGCCAACAAAGCAATATCACTGGTAAGAATTCCAACTAGATGACTATAGGTAGGAAATAGATAAGAATTAAAGTACATGCCCCGCATTACCCTGGCTTTTAAGTTAGTGTATTTAGAAAGAATATAATACAAGAAGGTAAGGAGTGCCAATGAGATGCATACACAGATAGAAAGAAAAAAATTAATAATATATCATTATAAATTTCAGGTAAAAGATGTGTTTCAAGAAGCAAGAATTACTAGTGATGTTAAATGATAATGAAATGTCAAGTAAGAACAAGCATTGAGACCTGGCAATTTTATTTAACAGCTGCGGTTGTGAGTGATGCCCTTGATAAAAGCAGTGTCAGTGGAGTGGTGACAGTAGTCTATTTGAAGTGGTAAGAGGAGAAATACTTAAGTAGTAAATTTAGGTAGCTATTCTCAGGAGTTAACTCTGACAAAGAAATATAGTTCATTATAGTATACAAGTTTCAGATTCTTAGAGTTTTCAGTACAGAAATTATTTTACCTTGTAGGAATTTCAAGTTACATACATTTCAAGTACATAGAAACAATATGGTCATGAATATAAATATATAAATGGCACATTGTTATATAATGCTGAAAGTAGTATTAAGGAAAAATTTGTGTTATGGCATTGAACAGAATGAATTAATCTTAACATTATAATATGAAAACTGTTGTCATTATGAGCTATAAAATAAATTGAATAATTTCAAATTTATGTAAGGTGTGGTGGCTCATGCTCAGTTTTTCAGTACTCAAACAGCTAAAGAAAAAGAGCTTCCCCTGCACCTTGGGGGCTCAATCCATTGCTCTGATGTGAATGTGGGTCTCTGTCTCTATCTCCATTCATCGGATGAAATTTCTCCCACCTCTATCCCCGCCCCTGGCTTCCAACTTTTGCTTGATGATCCTGTTTGCTTCCAATTTCCAGGAGGTTCTGTGGATGCTTTCCTTGGGTTCACCTAGGTATTCAGCTTCTCT
>PVIU01022940.1:0-28419 GCA_004026605.1 Ondatra zibethicus | reverse complement strand
CCTTCCTAGGCCAGGAGGGATGGGGGTGGGCCTTGGACTTCTAACAGGGCAGGGCACCATGCCCTCTTTCAAGGAAGAAGGGGGAGGGAGGAGGGGTGGGGGGGTAGTGGGAGGGGACCGGGAGAAGGGGAAGAAAGGAAAAAAAAATTTTATTTCTTTAATTATGTTCTTGAATGGAAAAAATAAAACAAAACAATGTTTTATTTGTTTGGAATGTATGGAAAAATAAATAAATAAAAAAAAATTAAAAAAAATAGAGTTTTAGATGTCTGTCTTTTGGGTAGAAGTATTTGAATTTTATAGTAGCACCTTCTTTTATTTTTCTGTGAAATTTATTGCACTTTTTAAAAATTCATCTTCAGTCTCAATTAACTGATTAAGAACAACACGTTCACTTGTACTTAAATAGAGGTCAACTTTTGTTCCTCTTTTGCACAACAATAAAACTCCGAGGTTACACTTTAACAAGTTTCTTTACAAAATTTCAACTTGCCGAGTGATTACTATGACTATACAAATATTATTAATAAAACAATGTACAGCGTTTTAAAATATATTCACCAGGATGTAAAACCAAGACACTTTTTAAATCTGAAGTTGTGAAGGGTGTTCTGGCATCTTTTCACAGCATTGAAAACAGCAGGGTTAACTAGAGGCTGTATAAAAATATTTCATTATTTCCTCCCACACAGCTTCCACCAGGGCATCATCCAAGTCAGATCTGACCCTGTGTCATCACTCTTTTAAAGACTCACTGCAAAGGGACAGAAATCCTCTAACAAATGCCCAGTGACTCACAGTTTAACCCCTTGCCAAGTGGACCTCTGCTGTATAATGTAATCAGATCATATCAAACAGAACAAAGAATCCATAGCTGGACATACCTGTTTGCCAATTCAAATACTTGGTTAGATTTATTCTCAGTTCCTTTCATAGGAAGCTGGGGAGATCTAGAGGAAGGTGATTAGTGCATTATTAATTCCCTACATTTTTATTGCAGTGCCAACACTATTTATCCCATTTTTATTTCTTCAGGTCCTTGTTGTGGTAGTGAAGCTGTTATGGCTGCTGGGGCCACTTTTCTTTATCTCTTTTCCATGACTGAAAGGGCATGAAGCAGCTGTTGTTCTCTCTAGGGCTGAAGAAGGGATCAGTTGTTGGAGGCACAGAAAGGGTTGGGAAAGTATCTCTCTTTCAGGAAATGAGAGGACTTTTGTTCAAAAAGCTGAGAACCTGCTAGATGCAGTGTCTTAAGTTGCAATTCCAGCACAAAATAAACTCATGTTAGAGACTAGCCTGAGCTACATAATAAGACTCTGCCCCACTACACAAAATAAATAAATAATAAAATATAAAAGCTCACTACTTTCTTGAGTCAGTAATGACCCATTTCTCAGATAAATATATTGCTGATTGCTTACAGCATTCAAGCACATGTTTTGAATGTGCATGCTTGAGGAATAGTGTTTGCTTCCCATAATTCTGGAGGTATCAAAGTTCCTTTGTGCTCTGTCTTATATCTTTCCTGCACATACATTATACATGTCTATACACACATAAAGAGTGTAAATGATCACTTGCAGGGTGGTATGATGGATCAAGGTACCAGATGACATTTTTGTACCCAGAATAACAATTTTTCTTCCAATTCCAATATAAATCAGCTTTTGCTTGATATAAGTGAAATTTCATGCTTTGTACCATTTTATACTATTGATTACCAGAGCCTGATCTCTCTTTGCTTGAGGGACACTCCACATCAATTGCAAACTGTCAACAGAATTTCCAAAATATTGCATTTTTTTCATTGAATATATCATACAGAAACATCAACTTGGGAAAATAATAGAGACTGTGGATTCTCTCCCTGCTTTGAGAGTTGCTGCAAACATGCTAGATTAAAATGGCTGCTGTGATGTACATGTCTTTTCAACAACAAGTTTTGCTTTTGGATGACAATTGTTCATATTTTTCAGAGGAGTTGCATTTAAATTTCATTAAAACAAATATTCAAAGCTTTTTAGAGTTTTTTTTTTGCAGTGTATCCCATCATTACTTTCAGAATATCTTATTACATTCTGTAATGTAATGTAATGTAGGTTTATTTACACATATCTTTCTTTATGTAATGCATCACTTTGGAAATAAATTATATCCTCATACTGAGGCTGAGTGAACCAAATCTCATAGAATTGTGTGACTCGCTCATAAGATCATATCATATACTCTGTAAAAAGTGGGACTGGAATGTATATCTAGACTTCTACCTACATAATGTTTTTCTATTCCATATTCCAGTTGTTTTATTCTCCTAATGCTTTTTAATGATTATGAAAGGAAATAAGAAAAATAGAATTTATTATGGTATCATTCTTAAAATTAATTTTTATATTTTTGAACATTATAAAAAGTTGAACACATTATTTTTAGGCTATCAATAATACTAGAAATAAGCACACAAATAGCCAGCATACTTTTTCACAAAGTTGATAAGAATATGCAATATTTGGTGTTATTTACAGTCACAACAATGAAGCAAAAGTTAAATCTTTTTCTGTAGTAAATATTACCTGAAAATATTTTAAAGTATTATATGTAAGACCTTGAACTATGACGCTTTTAGAAGGTAAGGAAAATTCTTTAGGGCACTGCAATTGGTAAAGATTCAGGATTTTTAAAGTAAGTCGCTAAAATAGTGGTTTTCAGCCTTCCTAATGTTTCAGCCCTTTAATACAGCTTCTCATATTGTGGTGACCCCCAACCATACAATTAGTTTGGTTCTATTTCATTTTATTTACTATAGCTTTAATTTTGCTATAGTTATAAATTGTAATTTAAATAGCTGATAAGCAACCTAAACGGGGGTCAAATACCGCAGGCTGAGAATCACTACTCTAAGATCACAGCAAACAAAATAAAAAATAGACATGTGAAATTACATAAAATATAGTTTCAGCATGTTGAAACGGATGACAGAGTGCCATGCTTCCAATGGATGAGAGAAAATAATGAATTGATATTCAAAATATGTAAAGAATTCTTAATCTTAGAGACCCACGTAAAAAATAGACAAAAGATTTAAACAAACATTTCTTAAACCAGATATACAGATGATCCAGAAAAAATTAAAATCTATGAAATATCTCAAATCCTAAGGGAAATGTGAATCAAGGTCACAATAAAATATTATTGCATCCTGTAAAGCATGACAGTTATCACAAAAATAAAAGATAAAAGATAAGAATAAAGAGAAATAGAGACCATTGTCTAACCTTGTTGAGAATATGCATCAGTTGAACTTTTATAGAAAACATATATTAAAACTAGAAGCAATGTAAGAATCACTAAGCCTAGTGTCATTGTTGATGGCTTCTCAGTCTGCCCCAATTGACAGCCACAGGGCACAATGCCCTCTTTTAAGGAAGCAGCGGGAGGGAGGAGGTGGGGAGCGGGAGGGGACTGGGAGAAGGGGAGGAAATGTAAATTTTTTGAATGGAAAAAAATAAAAGAATATGAAAAAAATCACTAAGCCAATTAATGGTATGTATTTGAAGTGTGTCACAGACAATGTCCTCCCACTTGCCCTGAAGGGTGTTTATAATACTAAGAAATGGAAACCATCATGTTCATTAGCTAACGGATGAACAAAGATATCTGTGCATGTTCACAGTGGATTCCTCACTTTTTCTTTCACCATTCATGAGTAATAAAATGTGATACAAACTCTATAAAATGAAATTCTTCTGGACTTCTCTTTAGAAGTACAGGAGATCCCTTTCTGAATTCCAGTGAAGTCATATATTCAAACAGAAATACATGTAAAAAACTGGGACAAAATATTAAAATAATTTTGGAGAGCCAATAGCATATGTCTATGTATAGAGTAAATAACGTGTCTGTGTACATGCAGAGAGATTCAGATCAGTTCGTCGCTTCAGGTTATGGTTTCCTCACCCTTGGAACCATATTGGTGTTTCTACTTTACAACTTCATGCCTTGCCTCACTTCTTTTCTTTCCACCTTCTCTTTCTCTCCCCCTTTTTCTTCTCTCTCCTATCTCCTTCTTTCTACTTCCCTCCCCTCTCCTCTCTTTTGCTCTTTTTCTTTTACAACCACCTTTTAAAATATATTTGAAATATACTTCACTGGAAGTAATTGCCAAGGAGAAAGATCAACTATCTTAACAATAAACATTCCAACAAACAGGCAAGATGCTAATCTGAGTGAGTTGTTAAGATTCTCAGAAAACAGGTTAAAAAAATTACATGTTTAATTAGGAAGAAAACTTCACTCGGTCCGAGAAAGCGAATCAAAGATGGTAAGAATGAGAATGGAGAATGGAGGAAGAAAGGTCAGATATAATACAGTCCTGAGATTCTGGAGGGCTCAGTATGTCAAAGTACCAGTTTGTAGGGCAATACATTTCTGAGTTCCAGTGAACTCATAGACACTCTAAGAAAAACACACATGAAAAAAATAGCACAGGAAATTAATTTGGGTGAGCCATAAATTTATGTCTATGAGTGCATGTTTCCTAAAAATTAAACGGAAGCTCTGAAAAGAACTCGCAATTTCAGTTCTGCTCAATGACCAAGCACGAAGACTTTGACCCCACCGTAACTTGAGATATTTTTCATCAAGGTCTCCTTATCTTTAATCTAGTTGCAAGGATTTCTTTATAAAAGAAATAAAAATGCAGAATTTAACAGTCATTTATGGCCTATGAAAAGTTCTACTTTGTTGGTTCATAGCCCAAAATGAGTTTTGGTTGTAGGTAAATCCTCTTAAGAATAAAACAAAATAGAAACTTTCCTCCATTATTATTTAGTGAAATTAATTGTTTCACCAGGATGATACAACAGATTTATGCTTCTTGTGTTTTTCCACTGATATATGGCTACAAACTTCTTGGTGGACTCGGTATTAAAATTTATAACCTTAATGCAGTATTTAAAATCCCAGACTAAAAAACATAGCGGTGAGCAACAGTGCTCATTTATTCTCAGAATTTTATTTCAGAAAAAGACCATTGTTTCAGCAGAGATAAATGTGCTAAGAATTAGGGTTTAACATGCTGCCAGCACTAGCTTTTTGGTTTTCAAAATCATGCTTTAGTTGCAGTGATTCTTTCCTCAGAACCAAGAACTGAGTATCTCTAAATATATGAAGATTTTCTTAGTGTTGTCCATTACTAGTAATTAAGAAGGTCCACATTGATCAAAGCATCGTAAAGTATTCCATGGTCATTTAAAGCAACTCACCTCCTTGCTCTTATGAATGAAGCTTTTCAAATGACATTGGCTTAAAATGGAGGTTTAAATATTCTTCTCCCCCAAATTGTAGTTCTATAGTGATCATCCTTTTAAATCAGTTAAAAAAATTCCAACTTTCAAGTAAAGTTGGATTTTTAGTTTGCTATTCCTGTTTTCTTTTTTTTTTTTTGACTATTTTTACTACTTAATTGTTTAAGTCAGAGTATTATTTTAAAGAAGAACATGACTTGGACATAAATTACAGCATGCTAGAATGTTTAATCTCCTGGTTCAGATTTTATTGCTGTCCTGAATAAATAACACATAATAATTTTGTTTTATTAATAAAGTGGTCCGTCTTTATTGCCCGGTGCTTGCTAATGAAGATTGAAAATAAAGGACCCTAACAATAAATTAGAAGTGTTTAAACAACTGAAAAAAATGAATCAACTGTTATATATTAGATTTTCTTTTATTGGATACATTTACATATAGAGTTCAAAATCCTTTTGGGTATCTTTTATTCTTTATATATTAAAAGCACTTGTTTGTTGGAAATGCTTAGAAATAAGTGGCACCTTTGTTAGGCCAATTATCCAGCATATATTAATTTTAGAATAAAAGTCTGATAAGATCTATTGAAACGCTAGGATTTGATTTCAGAGGTCAAGAAAACGTCAAACTAAGTTGTTAAATAGTATAACTGAGGGTGAACAGATTCCCTAAAGACAACCTTCAAAGAAAGAATTCAAAACAAGGTTCTGCCAAAGCTTACATTTCATTCTTCTGTTAGAGTTCATCTTCTTTCACAAGACACTGAACTATTTGAAGATTTCAAGCTGCTGAGATACATTCTTCAGCTTCTTGATTTCTTTTGTATGCATGATTTTCCATTGACTCTTTTCTCATGGTCAATTATTCTAGCAACACCTGTGCAGTACTGTGTATCTATCATAGTAACTCATTCCAAGGAATCCTTCTGACTTCAGCTGAGATGATATTTTCTCTGGGAGTCTCAAATAGTTTTCTTCTTATTTAGAATACTATTATCATCTCCAGTGTGATACCTATCCATATCTTGGGTTCTTTACATAGTCCCTTGATACTCTATTGTAATATAGGTTTCTTCATACCACAGAAGGAGTCATATTCTATTGTATATCCTTAGTTCACATTACAGGATCAAGAATATAGTATAACTTACAGGCAAACAGTAAATATTGAACACAATAAATCTAGAAATATAATTATATGGAGACAAAATGCAGAGGCTATGAGAAAATGCATTGTGCTGGTTGTGTAGCAGCTAGACCAGAGATTTAAGTTGGGTGGCAGGGCGCTGATGTTCGACTCTGTTACTTGCATGGTCTTTGACCCCAGGAAAGTTTCCTCTGCCCTAAGTCTATAATCTGTAACACAGACACCATAAAAGGTTTTTTTTTCTCATGGAAATATGAAGCTTTCTTTAGAGAGTTAGTACACACAGCCTATAAAAAATTTACTATAATATTCTAAATATTTGATGAATGTCTATTGGAAAGTGAAAATATAGATAGGAAGCTTCAGGAAACATAATGTTAAGTAAGTAATAAGAGATTTTTAGCTGTAATTAGCTAGAATTCAACATTCCGGACCATAATTTATAGGAGGTTGGAGATTAACTGACCAGAGCCTGTTTCTTTTCTGGTTCAATCTTAGTCCCAGGACATCTAGTTTCATTCATTATCTTTACAGTAATATTTTTTATAGGATTATCCTTCAGTTTTTAGGATCAGAAAACTAACTGGCTTGTTAAAACTTGGATGCTAAGCCCTCTCGACAAAGTCCCTGTGGGAGGGCCTTGGAAGCACCTCAGGTAGTCATGATGCCTAGCTTCTGAGAGCTACATGTGGAGGCTACTGGTCTGGTCATATTTCCAGAAGCACAGATGTGTAGGTTAGGTTTGCAAAAGACTACCCGCTGATTCAGAAATGCTTTTCATCCATCTTTTGCCCTCAGTCATAATATTTATACCTTTTATAGAATTGCTTGCTTTGTTCACTGTGCTTTCATGTTCTAAAATTGTAGGATATAATCTTTATCCTCGAATACTTTGTGATATAGTTAGTTGAGAGATGAGTGCTCAACACATTTAAATGCTGCATAAATTTACAATTTTAAGTTTTGTTATTAAATTCAAGTGCAGCACAAAAGAGAATAGTAGATGCTTCAACGCTCAGAGAGGATTTTGCTGAGTGAGTTGGCCAAGAAAACTACATGACAGTTGATTGGGCAAGAAAGGGTGATAAAATTGTGAAGAAGCATATAAAAACGTGAGTGAAGAAACAAAGACAGGGGCCGGACATACTACAACTCTATCAGTCAAAAGGATGGGTTTAAGATTAGCTTCATCTACAAAGCAAGTTCATGATCAAGCTAAGCTATGAAAGAGTACTTCAGTAAAGAAAAGGTATATGTAATATGATATGAGCACATATAATATGAAAGAATTTGGGGACATACCAAGGCTAAAAACTTAAAGGGGCGATTGGGATAAGGGAATGAAAGGAGAAGTTGGGGGAAATTGTTTATCAAAACTAAAAACACATGATAAAATCACATAAAATCCTTATAGTTCGTAGTTTATTATATATTTTAAAAAGGAATTTAAATGAAGGTATCCTACATGGATGGATAATAGTCCATCCAGAAACTACAGGTTATGGAATAAGAATTCCAGTGTCAGATGTGGAATAGTCCCAAAGAATTGTTCCTCAAGAAGGTAGTTCAGGTTCGCAAACAACAGAAGATAGTGCTCCTGCTCTTGGTTAGCCACTAGCATTTGAAGATGAGACTCTGTTACTGAAGACATCACACACTTTGTTTGCAAGACATACAGAAATCAATAGAAAATGGAGATGGAAGCGTTCTCCCTACTCACTAATTTTTGTAGTACTGCAAAATGGTGTATAGGCTTGAGGGGTAGCAAAGTCATCAATGGTCTAATTTACCTATGAACTCTGTGGGTATAATACCTTCCTGTCAGGCAAGGTATACCTGCAATTACAATACAGGTAGCTGAGAAGCTTAAATAAAGCCTCTCCCAAAAGTTATATAAGCAGTCAGAAATTACTTGAAGATAGGAACAGTCTACAAATTGTACAGGGAGCTTCAGGCATTCAGCTTTTGTGTGGTATCAGTCATGGAGGGTGGGCAGTCCATTTATGAAGATGCCTGTGAGTCACCTACATGCCCGCTAGTAGCACTAATTAGCCCATTGGTTTACTAAACTAGACTTGACTAGAGTTAATTTTTTGCTCTGTCTTTGATGCTCTCCTATATGAACATATGTTTGCTCATATCTCCTCAGAGAACTTATACAACAAATTAGTACCTAAAAAGACCCACAGAATCAATGAATGTACTCTGCAATGAGTGATAAGATAAGCAACTGAGCAAGGGGTTTCCATAGGGCAAATCCAGTCTTGGTACTTTTCCCTGTACAATCTGGCGTGGTATGCCTCTTTGAAAAATAGGAGCTTCCACATGAATAATAGAATATCTCCCAAACATCTGATGCACTAAGTAGTATATTATAGCCCATAAAAGTGATACACATTAAGCAATATTATAAGCAGGCCATAGTCCAGATGCATTGCCTTGCCAGTGGGCAATAATTTGAAACTGAGCCTGAACTGTTTGCTTCAGAAAGAAATTCCTTTGTAAAAAGGATTTATAATGGAAATGTATAGATTCTATACTCTTAGTTTCTTATTTGATAAGAATATTAGAAATAAAAAGAAGATTTTCCATCATTGACTTGTTACTTGCATATAGCAGGACATAAGTTAAGAAAAAGAAAGTGCTACTTTTATCTTTCCTGAAGAACCCTCCTTGTCATCAAAGCAAAAGCAAAAATCAAAATAAAACTTAGGACTCATGGAAGGAATTAAGTAATGAAGACAGTATGAGTGAGGTAGAAGCATTGAAAAGTTGACATTTAATTGCAAAATTTATTCATATTTGACATTTATTTACAAAAGGAGGGGACAATTTATGATTAAGATGGTACACAAGGTACCAAGCAATGGTCCGAGAAACTATGGTTCAGAAACTATGATAGTTAAGAGATATGTTGTATTTGAATTGCTTGAATTTTAAAATGTTTTTTAAAAATGTAATGAAAGTGACTACCAGAGCCTGGTTTGTAATGCTGTGGGATATGGAAGCCTGTGGGATTAATCTGAATGTTTTGCAAGTAGTAGAGAAATATGTAATGTTAGTTACCAATCTCACTTTGAAACAAAGGATAGTTAACTGATGGGAATATGAGATAAATTTTCATTCAAGAAATAGTCCATACAAGCCATTAGGGTTGCTTTGTTCTTAATGGATGAGGGCCCTGTGACCATCAGGAACTTTAAGTCAATAGATGAAGGCCAGACATTATTAATAAAACTGGATATGTGAAAGGTGAGTTTTGATTCTGGTTCTTTGGGACAGATGGGATTGTGTTCTCAGGCTGGTCGAAACAGTTTATTTCCAAACAAAAGGATCTCAGTACTAGTGTGGAATTTACTGATTTTGCTTAGCCCTCTGTTGGAATGTGAGTTTTGAAAGGTAGTGGAGTCTTTGATGGAAATAAGTGATTTATACTGGTGTGCGAATCAGTTTTGTAAAGTGATAAAGCAAATGACATGGTATGAGAGAATGGCTAAATGGATAAAGGCATCTGTCTTGTTTCCTCAAATGTGAACTTGTCGTGATTTGTATCAAATTAGAGTTCCCAAAGAAGAAAATAAGAGAAAGCCAAATTTTATGCTCAGGAGCCTCTGGAAAACTGTAAGTCTGAGCAACAGTTCAACATAGGCATAAATGATAGATCAATGCAGGTAGGAAAGATTAAGCTTATACAATACATAAACAATTATGCCACAGAGTATGCTGTGTATATTTATTCCCTACAAGAGAATATAATGGGGATAGAGAGTTTTGTATAGCAAACAATCCTTTCAGAAGCCAGAAACACCTAATGGACTAGCAGTAGTAGTAGTCAACTATAGCATAATCCAGGATCCTAGCAAACCCAGGGACCTGCACAGACACAGCATGCTTTTGGTCCCCACTGGGCCTAGGCAAGACCAAGCAATGTCAGCCTATCACTGAGCTGCTCAGAGCTAGGAGTAAGCATAGGGGCCCAACAGCAGTGTCTGAGAAATAAGATGTCTTGTGGAGAATGGCTGTCGATTAAAGGAAGCCAAATAAATTAGTACCTCCCATGCATCTTGACGAAAATAAGTATCACATTCATTTCTATGAGTGGTGAGATCTGTTGAGTCTGTGTTGAACCTTGCTAACTATTGTTAAAAATGGCTGAATCCCAAGATCTTATTTGGAATGAATTGTGATGGGCCTTAAAAGAGCCTGCCTACCATCTGTAAAAAATGACTTCATTATATAAGACAACTTTTGAGTATTTTGCAAGTTTAGAAACATATCAGGAATCATAACAATAACAGGAGTTAAAGAGTTTGAAGTAAGATAATTTGTGTTAGAAAGAAACAAACTCGGAAGCCACAAGGTTATTGAATAATATCTTTGTCAATAGAGGATAATACCCTAGGATTTCTTGTCCAGGGAAGTTTATAAAGTTCCACAAAACAATACAAATCATTGATGTGGTATTGGTTGTAGGCTAAGACTACTTAGTAAGACTTTACTGTTAATGATATATATTTACATGCTCTAGTTGAAGAACAGGGAGAAATTAGACTGAAAGTGATTTGGAAGTCCCTCCATATTGGCTAGCCTCCTCAGTGTTGGAAGGTGCTATATAAAGTGCTAAGGGAAACTGTCATCTACTTTCCTGATTGGTCATGGACCCTGCGTACTAACTAGTAACATATCATGTAAGTTGACCTTGTTGTGCAATAGTATCACAAACTTCAGGAGCAAATAGCTGATGACTAACTGGATTTAAGGCTTTCTTTGATGGAGGGAACTCCTGTTTGGTAGCATAAAGTCAAAGCAAAGACCTATACCTGGAAAAGTCATAGCATTAGTAGCCAAAACTACCACTACTGTTTTGTTAAATTGATATGGTTTGCCTGTCAAATTGCCATCTAAGCATTTATGTTCATTGCTATAGGTTGCTGGTCATTTCAGACTTGATCATAAAGGGAAATTTCTTCCTTTTTTTCCCCCAGTGCACACTGGTTAGTAAAAAGACTCAGAACTGGCCAAGCTTTTAATATAAGTTACTGTTGCTCTGGTACAGTGGCCCAATGCTCAGCCATAAATGGAAGAAAATAGTCACACATCAATATCCCCAGCACCTCAAGACCTAGGGAGCATTGTTGAATATAGGGCAGAAAAAAAAACCACAAAGGAATTGGAAGGGGTATAGTATTAGAAATCCTGTTTATCTGTTTCCACCAATGTGAAACATTCCTTTAGATATAGGAAAGAGGTTCTTGATTCAGGATGCTAACAAAACACACAATGATCAAAAGGAAAAAATGACTCAAGGTTCTCCCAAGAAGTAAGCACTGACGGGAAGGAGAAGACCTTTTGGAGGAGTTGTCTCCCTGTTGGTCAGGAGGCTCTAGGGAAGCAGCTTTCCAGAGCTGTCACTCATGCTTTCGTGGAGTCTTCACTTTGAATCATCCATGTTTCTGTAAGCTAGCTGACAAAATTATTGCACTGAGCTGGCTTTCGTTAGAATCATTTTCATCTCTCATTGGTGCTTTATGTGGGGTAATGTTTATTCACATCTCCAAAGGGAAAGCCGTACAGCACACAGCTACAAAATATATTTCACAGCAACAAACTAAACAGCGTTTAACTGTATAATTGGGTACTATAACATACACAATTTAAAACATAAGACTAGCCATTAATTTGCTGATTTTTTTCTAGTGATCGAACTTGACTCTTCCTCAACTAACTCATGGTTTCACATAGGATGGGAGTGTTACTCTCTTTTATCTCTCAGAATATTGCTTGCTTTAGGTTCTAGGTCAATTTTACTTCCCTTAACATGTCCCTGACAACACCTTCCACGTCTATCTCTACATCATACTCTTTATTATTTAGCCCACATCTAAGCCACAGGATAGACAGCAAATTTCAGGAAAGTCCATGAATCAATCTTGTTTGCTGCCATGCTAACATTCAAAAAGATACGTTGATGGATGGGATGAATAAATCATCTGCCTCTGTATCCATTGACAAAGGACTCAGGGCTAGTACTACTGTATAAATAACAGCCAAATGCTTAAGAAAAATTAATTTGAGTTAATCATACTTGGTTTTTAGGAACATTCTTTTTAGTGACAAAGTCAAATTAGATTAAGAAATACTGTTGAACAAAACTTTTCTTTCTGCTGGCAATCTGCTCATTTATGGGACCATGGAAAATTCTTTAAGTATGTAAAGGAGAACTGACAAGGAAGACTTTAGGAAATGACATTAAATCCAAAAATATATTTAATAAAGTGCTCAGATGAATAGTCTTTTAAGTAATATAGACTATAATACTTTCTATTAAGTATTCTTTATCAAATTACTTTTGCAAGCTTCTATATCTTTATTGTGTTATCAAAGAGATTTCAGTACATTCCTTCATTAGAAGTAAGTTACATTTTATCTCAAGCCTGTTTTCAGAAAGCTAAATGAAGCAAACCAAGGTTTCTGACATAAAAGGAGTCTGGTTTTGGGTCCTACACCATTTAAGTGAATGAGTAGGAAATGGAAGACTAACCCATTGATGGAAAAAAAATCATGTTGAAAACCATTTGCTCAACATTTTATTTGAGCCAGAAAATTTTACAAACTACAGCTTGACATGCAAACCATTGCAGGTTTTTCAGTTTTATATAGAGAAAATAGAGCAAATTAATTGGGATAGTTGTGTGTACAATGTAAATGCTATATATAATTGACATTTAAATACATATATAATACTTGCTTTATTATAAAATACATATAATATTTTCTCTAGAGGTTGCCTGAAAATTAGAATAAAAGTGAGATAAAATGTTTAAAATGTATATTCTGTGAAGAAAATAAAGGGTATGTTTACTAAAGAGCTTGTAGCTACATGCTTCAAAAATGAACAAATTTGTACTGAAGAAACAAATCAATCAAACTAGTTGTTATTTGGCATCATGCAGTCAAAAACAATTGTAGATTTGACAATCTTTCACATTTCAACTCGTTGTCATGGAATCATCACATTGAATTAAAAGAACAAATGATTCTTTCTGCTCCAGAGTTTTCAGTTTCTACAAAACATTAAATAAAGAGATCTGAAAACAGAAAAGTTTTAAAGTCTCTACATAAGGCTTAGTCATTGGATTCATTTTAGAGCATGCCTTTGGTGTGTCCTGAATAAACTGATATTGAACATACCCCATGCTGTTTGTCTTTGGGAGGCGTCCTAATTTAAACTTTGCTTTGACCTCTGAACAGATGTAGAATAGAAATAGCCATAGAGCTGCCCAAAAGGTGAACAATGCTGGATCCTCCATTAGTTACCAAGAATATAAATGGAGAATAACATAATATCATCATGGAAACTTACTCAGTTATTCTTTATTTTACCTCCTTAACTTCAGTGCGGTCTATTGAAAATAAATACAAATTATGTTATCTTTAATCTTTCATCTGATTTGAATCTTATGTAAGCATTGTAATTCTAAGTAACTTCACTTGTATTTTGTCTAGACAGACTAGAAGATGGCATTTCCCTTCCTGACTCCCGAGCGTGCTGAAGCATGAATATTAACTCATAATTCCAGTTTGCCTACTATGAGCACAGTTGGAGCTGTGTTTCAGCCACGATTCTGTCCTACAGAGAGTTCCTTCTTTATTAAACACATACTGCAGATAAGGCATTCAATAGGGCATCTAATGACAGGAAGTCTCATCACTCCCATTTCAGAGTTCATTTATCTGGAATATTTCGCCTGAGTGGATAGGTCACTTAGCTGCCAAAAATGCCTTTTACACAATGTTTCCCACACTCAGGGCATGAGTCATCCTTCATCTTTGTTAAGAGAGTCAATCATGAACTAATTTAAACATTGAAGTAGGGGCCAGCATGCCTATATAGCTAAACAGAACCATAAGCAAAGCAAAACTATCCAAACTTAGTTTAATATGGTGATCATTGCCAAATTAATCTTTTAAACTTTAAAATAATGTCAAGTGGACTATTAACCACTTAGCTTATAGGAGTATCAAAGACAGTTCTAGTTACTGAATAATCTATAGAGCTGATCAAATGATAGCTCGTTCTGTCCTATATTTGAGATTGAATAATGACTACCATGTGATCTTTTATGTAGATCACTGGCAATTTATCTGCTCATCTCTGAGAGTTCACCAGAACTCACCAGTGCCTTAAAGCTTGTTCTCACAAACATTTTACAGCACACATTTTCCCCCTTATGCCCCACTCCCACTTACACACTTTTATTCATGTTGTCCCAAAAAATTTTCAATAATAATATTGAAAGAACTCTTGGGGTTTTAAATGGATGATGAGAAGCTAGGCTGAAGCTAGTGTAAGGAAAGCACCATAATAGCACATAATTCCTTAATCCCCACGTCAGTCAAGCTGATCTTTGCTTTTCCTATCTACTCTCTCATAACTTTTTATTTCATTTACTTTCAACAATCTCTCAGCGAAGTAGTCTTTCCTGGTTGTCCCATGTCTACACGGCCTATCATTTCACATCTTAAAGGTTTTCATTTTAGAGCACTCGCCCACTGGAAAAAGTCGTCTGTGTCTTGGCTTATGTTGGACACATTGTACACTGTTAAGAATGAGTACTTAAACTGTAAATTTGTTCATCAGTATCGTACACTGAATGAATCAAAGACTTCTCTTACAGTGCCAGGTAAGCAGAAAGATGAAGTGCCAATGATGGTAAGCATCTAGAATAAAAATGTTGACTTGTTTTCCTTCTTGAGGTCTCTGTTTAGGAGAATCAATGCTTCTCCCTTTGTGCAGATTGTGATTTACACAAAGACAAACACAGAATATGTGATTATGGTGTGAATTTCATGAGCTAGCAACCATAGGGAGCATTAGACCTTGTGTTAGGTCCACTTACTTGGAAAGGGTTTCTCTTTACTCTTTCTAAGTGCAAACATATACATATTTCATGTAGATACTCACTGCTTGTTTTACTGTGCCGGAATGGCTTGATAGATCATAGCTACCGTATAGATTGCTTGTTCTCACTGATGTTATCTATATTTTATTGTTCTCAAGCTACAATTACTCTAGCTTTCACAGAATTGTGTAGGAAAGTAATACACATACATTAAATCTGATTACCACCCCAACTTTGCCATTTCCTAGTTCTGTGACCTTGAATAAACAATTTAATTTGTGAAAGCCTTGATCTCGTGAAAGCTCAATCTAGATGCAGATTGATAATTACTTCATTTCATTTTGTATAAGGATTATGGGGAATAGTATATGTGAAAATGCTTTCATAAACAAACTATAAATATGCATTAATTTATATCTGGTTTTAGACTGTACCAGAAAACCTGGAGACAGAAGTTTATACAGTTCCCACTTTTGTCTCTTCTTTTTATTATTTTTGATAAACTATGTTCTATGTATGTCATTGCATAAAAATGGGAAGCATTTAAATTACAACTTTGGGGAGCAGTAGTATAAAAAACACAGTTGCAGAGGAAGTAAGGCTATAATCTTGGGCTCTCTAAAGTTTAACAGTAAATACAGTAAGGCATACATCTATATAGAATACTGATAGACAGAGGAGATAGGCAGACAGAGAGAGGATTCACTAGTGGAGAGGACGTGGCAAGCCCTCACTGTAAAATCCATGGCAGATCAGGAGGAGGTAAGACACAGAGGAAGTGAAAAATATGAGCCTTTTTGGCCATCTGCAGAGCTGGACCTAGGCTCTGCTCTCTAAGCATGTCTTGTTCTGAATGGTATTTGCCCAGATGAGCTGACAAATCAAATACTTGGTGTGAGGTGGCTCTAATGGAGATAAACCCCTCCTGAAACATAGGAGACTGAAAATGGAAGTGGGGGGACCCAGAATTAATCCAATGTATCACTTCCCTTCTACGTGTCAGTTTTAAAGAGCTGGCCTCTCAGAGACCAAGGAAGGGAGCGGAGTGAATTAATGTAATGCATCATCACAGATTCCCTTGAAATCTATCTATAAAGCCTCGCCTGCAAAGGTAGAGGTACCATGTTTAGTATTTATGAACTGCACAAGTTTCACTTTCTCATTCACTGGAACTTTTTTTTAATAAAAGATAAATACACAATATACAGCTTCAGTAGATTAGAGTCATGTTTCTTCTAAAACTAAAATTAGGAAAAGCTTCATTTTCATGTTATAAAAATAAATTTTAGCCCAATTATTTTTCCTATTTAGTTCAATTACCACATTGTGAATTTGAAATGCTAATGGGAGTCCTCTTCTTTCTTCTTTTCTTTCTCTTTCCCCCTCCTGTCTTTTTCTTTTCCTTCCCCTTACTCTTGTGCTTATCAAAGGAGATCCCCAGGAGGACAAAACAAATAATGTTTTATATTTCTGCTCAAAAATCCATATTTATTCCTGCTGAGGCTATGGGTATAGTATTGTTTTCAACTTAGAGCATAGTTTCTCATTAAGTACTCTCTGTTTTCTAATCAATCAGTCAGCAGACCATAATAACCACATTTTTTTTAGAAAGACTAAGTCTTCTTTTGATTCATATTCATTTGAATTTCATAAATCAAATGAGAGAGAAAAATATAGCCAATGTTTCTTAGGCTAGAGACATTGAGTGGGATATGAGATGTTACATAGTTATGAGACAGTTGGTCTGAATAATAAGTGGGTATTATAAAGCCCACAGCATTTTGGCTTGAATAATAGATTATTAGGCAGTTATAAAAAAGTCTTGATGAGGTACACCTCTTAAAAATATGTTTATGATATGCAATTTCTTTGTAAGTGAGAAAGTAAAACTTTCTTCATATATTGAATTCTCAGCCAGAGTTTATTTTAATTTGAATCTATGATTATAAAATTAAGCCATTCCTAATGTTGCAAAAGGCAGCTCTTTTCAACAATGCATGAAACACACCTTGGTCTGATAGTTTTACAAACATTCTTCAGAAGCAGAGATTATTAACTTTTCTTGGTGGTCTCAGAATGGCAGCATAAACCCTCACACCAATGTATGCTGTAGTACCTGAAACTTTCGAGTTGTGGTGCTTGGCGACAACACTGTGCCATCACATCAGTGTCAAGGGGCAGTAGTGGCTGTCACCAGGAACAGCGGGTGACTATGTGATTGCTCTATCTTCACTTTAACTTTTCAAAACTGCTTGACTTGGGAGTTGAGCTGCAGCGCAGAAGAGTACCCACCTTACTCTGATTTATTTTAACAGGTTTGAAAGATATATTGAGGTGAATTATTATACCTTGTCAAAATAATGTAATGGTTTTTGGAGTTGCTTTTCAAAGGGCAGACATTTTTGGCATGAGAGACTGAATAGAAACCACATTGGTTTTAGTGGTAAAAAATATTTGCCAAGAAAGAGAGGAGGGATGAAGAAGGATTCATGTCAAAGCCTTTTCTGAGACTTAAAGGACCATGTTATCCATTACCTGTTGAGAAAATACGTGGTTGACTTTTCCTTTGACACTAAACTAAGGTTAATGGGTCATCTGGGATTGAATGAGATCATATAAACCCATGAGGATTTTTATTTGTTTAGTGTCACTTCTGAACAATTGTGTAATTCCTAGTTTAAATTCATAAGAACCTTGTCCTGGGCCTCTGAATAATACTGCTTTAATTAAGCGTTCATTACACATTAGGCACAAGGATTATTTTTCTTGCTGTTCTAATTAATAAGTTTGTATTGAAAATAGGAAGTGCCTATTATATACTTTGACACATTTTTATATTATGTACATTCTATCTGCAAATAAATTGATATCTTAATAATGATTAATTATGAAGTAAGCTGTATAAACTCAATATTGGTACTCATTAAGTAGTGGAAAGTTTTGTTGTTTTTCACTTTATATTTGATGAAACATCATTCAATTTCTTTAAGTTTTAGAATCATAGACTTCCTTCGTTCTTAGAGTAATTGAATGCTGGTATGCTTAATCCTAAGGCAGATTTTTTTTTCAATGAGATTTCAGATGCTTTCTCTTCTAGGTTTTTTTTTTTGTTGTTGTTTTCATTTGGAAAGCACTTTTTTAATAGAAAATGTTGAGAAGTTTGCAAATTTATCTGAATTTTTTTTTATCAAAATGCGTGTTTTCTGAGAGACAATGCAGAGTGGGGAAAATCCAGGTAGGCTGCCTGCTTGCCAGCCAGACTCCCTGACTCTCTCACTAGCTCTTCATCTCCTAACCTTATCCCCAGTTCTGCATTCTCCTGCTTTCTCTGCACCAGCCTCAAACTGGGGCAGAGACTCCCTGCCCTACCAGAGACCATGCAGACTGGGAAAAGTCCAGTTAGGCTACCTGCTCGCCAATTCCCCCAGACACTCTTGGCCTCTGCCCAACCTTTCCTGGTCCCTCACCCTCCCAGTCACCATACCCCAACCACTAACTGAGGCAGATACTCCCTGTTTTACTTGCTAAAAGCCTGACCACCAAAAGTCCAGCCCTCGACGGGGGTAGAGACTCCCCACTCTACCAGAGATCACACAGACCAGGAGAAGAAACTACCTTACAATGTCACTAACTCAATATTTCCCCAACCTCAACCCCTGTCCTGCAATCTCCTAGTTGCCTTGTTCCCACCTCCAACTCAGGAGGAGACTCCCTGCTCTATCAGAGACCACACAGACTACAAGAAGAGCAGGCCACACAGACCAGAAGACCAGAGAGGAAAAAGAAAACAAGGGGGAAAAAAAACACTGATCCAAAAAACACAAAATCAGAAATACATACCTAGAACTATAATTATCCCAAACCTAGATACCTAAAGGTCAAACATAAGAACACAATCACCAATAGCCATGGTGATATGTCACCATCAGTACCCAGCTATTTTACTACAACACCACCTGAAAATTCCAACACAAAAGAAGCCCAAGTAAAAGACCTTAAAAGCAACTTTATTAAGATGATTGAGGCATGTAATGAGAAAACAAATAAATCTCTTAAAGAAATTTAGGAAAACACCAACAATTGAGTGGAATTAATAAATCCCATAAAGAAAGCCAATGGGATGGAGGGAAACAGTTGAAGTAAATGAATAAAACATTTAGGACCTGAAAATGGGAATAGAAGCAATAAAGAAAACACAAACTGAGAGTAATTGTTGAAGTCAAAAATCTAGGGAAATGAGCAGGGGCCACAGACATAAATTTCAACAACAGAATAAAAAGATGGAAGAGAGAATTTCAGGAATTAAAGATATGATAGCAGAATGATAATTAAATCAAAGGAAGTTATTAAATCTAAAAAGTACCTGACACAAACATTAGGAAAAAAAAGAAAACTAAGAATAATAGGAACTGAAGATGGAGAAGATTTCCATCCCAAAGGCCCAGAAGATATTTTCAACAAAATCATAGAAAAAAAATTCATAACCTAAACAAGGAGATGCCTATGTAGATACGGGAAGCTTACAGACACGTAACCAGAAAAGAAAGTACCCTTGCCACATAATAATCAATTCACTAAATATTTAAAAGAAAGAAAGAATACTAAAAATTTCAAGAGAAGAAGAGAAAGTAATATAAAAAGACAGACCTATTAGAATTTATACCCAATTCTTAAGGGAGACACTAAAAGCCACGAAGGCCTGAACAGATGTCCTGCAGACTCCAAGAGATCAAATATTCTAGCCCATACTACTGTATCCAGAAACAATTTCCATCAAGATATTCTATGAAAACTAAATTTAAATCTAGCCCTATGGAATGTACTTGAAGGAAAACTCTAATCCAAGGATATTAACTACACACACACACATACAACCAAATAATAAATAATCTCACAATGTCAAACAAAAGAAGAGAATATACATACACACACACATCACCACCACCACCACCACCTCCATCAACAATAACAAGAGCAGCAACAGCAGCAAAATAACAGGAATGAACACTCAGTGGTCATTGATTTTTTTTTTTAATACCAATGGACTCAGTTCCCCAATAAAATGAAACAGGCTAACAGAATGGATGGAAAAACAGGATCCATCCTGGTGCTGCATACAAGAAACACATTTCAACATCAAAGAGAGATATTACCTTGGAGTTAACGGTTAGAAAAAAGATTTCCAAGCAAAGGTACCCTAGAAACAATCTGCTGTATCTGTCCTACTATCTAAACTTCCAACCAAAATTTATCAAAAGAGATGGGGAAGGACATTTTATACTCATCAAAAGAAAAATCCACCAGGGTGATGTCTCAATTCTGAACTTCTGTTTCCAAAGTGCAAGGGCACACTTACTTTTAAGAAAAAAAAAACATTAATAAAGCTTAAATCACACGTGGAACCCCATGCATTTATAGTGGGAAACTTCAATACCCCAATCTCACCAATGGACACATCACCGAAACAAAAACTAAAAAGAAAAATATTGGAGCAAACACATGTCAAATGGTCTTACCAGATATATACAGGACATTTCACCCAAATAAAAGAATGTACTTTCTTTTCAGCACCTTATGGAACTTTCTCCCATAATGACAATGTTCTTGGTCACAAATCAAGTCTCAACAGATACAAGAATATTGAAATAATCCCCTGTACTCTATCAAACCACCACAGACTAAAGCTGGATTTCAACAACAGAAATCACAGAAAGCCTAAAAATTCATGTAAACTGAGCAACTCTCTGTTGAATGACTGTTGAACAAAGGCATAAATAAAAAAAAGACTTCCTAGAATTCAATGAAAATTAAGGGACAACATATCCAGATTTATGGGACACAATGAAAGGGTTGCTAAGAAGAAATTTCATAGCACTAAGTGCCTTCATAAATTACAAATATCTTATGCTGGCATCTTAGCAGCACACCTGTAAGCATCAGAAAATAAAAGAATCAAACACATCCAAGAGGAGTAGATGACAAGAAATTATCAAACTGAGGGCTGAAATCAACAAAATAGAAACAAAGAGAACAATAAAAAAAATCAATTCAACAAAATGTTGGGGATTTATTTTGAAAGAATCAACAAGATAGACAAACCCTTATCCAAACTAACTAAAAGGCACAGAGAGAATGTCCAAATTAATAAAATCATAACTGAAAAAGTATGACATAACAATAGAAACCCAAGAAATCCAAAGAATCACTACATCATACTTTAAAAACCTGTACTCCACAAAATTGGAAAATCTAAATGAAATGGATAATTTCCTCAATAGATACAACTTACCAAAGTTAAATCAAGCTCAGATAAATAATTTAAATAGATATACATCCCCTAAGGAAATAAAACCAGTCATTAAAAGTCTCCCAAACAGAAAAACTCTATGGCCAGACATGTTAGCACAGTTATACCAGACTTTCAAAGAAGACCTAATACCAATACTCTTCAAATTATTTCACAAAATAGAAACAGATGGAGCATTTATAAATCATTTCATGAGGTTACAGTCACCCTGATATCCAAAACCACACAAAGATTCAATAGAAAAAGAGAATTACATACCACTTTCCCTCAGGAACAAGATGCAAAAATACTCAAGAAAATGCTCATAAACTGACTCCAAGAACACATCAAAAAATATTTTACTGTTGCAAGGAGACCACTTGTGTCATTCCCAGCTGCTTAGCCCTGAAATAATTCACAGAAACCGTATTAATTAAGTCACGTCTTGGCCCATTAGTTCTAGCTTCTTAATGGCTAACACTCACATCTTAATTTAACCCATTTCTATTAATCTCTGTATGACCACATGGTTGTGGCTTACCAGCTAAGGTTCCAGTGTCTGTCTCCGGTGGGGTGATATGGCTTCTCTCTGACTCTGCCTCCTTTCTCCCAGCATTCAGCTTAATTTTCCCCACCTAGCTCTGTGCCCCTACAGCTCTGCTGTGGGCCCAAAGCAGTTACTTTTTTATCAGTGGTAATCACAGCATACAGAAGGAAATCCCAAATAATGCTACCATGGTCAAGTGAGCTTCCTTCCAGAGATACAGGGATGGATAGCTCATCATATGAAACTCTATCAATGTAATCTACCTTATAAACAAACTGAAGAGATAAAAGACACAGCACATGATCATCCCATTGGATGCTTAAAACCCTTTGACAAAATCCAGCCTCTATATGATAACAGTCTTAGAGAGATCAGGGATACAAGGGATGTACCTAAATATAATAAAGGCAATTTACAATAAGCTGATAGCTGCTGTAAGATGGCTGTTTGTTTGTTCCTGGCTGTTCAGACTTGAAATAATCACACAGAAACTGTATTAATTAAATCACTGCTTGGCCTATTAGCTCTAGTTTTTTATGGGATAGTTCTTACATCCTAATTTAACCCATTTCTATTAATCTGTGTATTGCCATGTGGCTGTGGCTTACTGGCAAGATCATCTGTTCCTGGTGGTGACTGCATGGTGTCTCACCTTGGTACTGCCTTTTCCCCCCAGAATTCAGTTTAGTTTTCCCCACCTAGCTATGTTCTGCCTTGCTATAGGCCAAAGCAGTTTCTTTATTCATTAACCAATAAAAGCAGCACAGAGACAGGAAGACTTGCCACACCAGACAGCCAAAAATCAAAGCAAATGGAGAGAAGCACAAATCAATTTCACTAAAATCGGGTACAAGAAATGGTTGTCCACTCTCTCAATATCTATTCAATATAGTACTTGAATTTTCAGCTAGAGCAAAAGACAACTAAAGGAGATCAAGGTGGATACAAACTGGAAAGAAAGAAGTCAAAGTATGCTATTTGCTGATGATATGATAGTATATATAAGTGATCCCAAAAATTATCAGGGAACTCCTACTGCTGATAAACATCTTTAGCAAAGTGACTGGATACATAATTAACTAACACGCACACCCCCATGTACATGCACACACACACACACACACAGACACACATACACACACAAATCAGTAGCCCTCTTGTATACAAATGACAAATGGGCTGAGAAAGAAACAGGGAAGCAACATCCATAACAATAGCCAAAATTAATATAAAATATCTCAGGGAAAAAAATTTCACCATCTCCATATCTGACAAAGAGATAATTTCCAAAATATTTAAAGAACTCAAGAAACTAAACATCAACAAACTAAACAATCCAATTAAAAAAATGAGAGCCAACTATAAACAGAGAATTCTCAACAGAGGAATTTCAAATGGCCAAAAAATATTTGAAGAAATGTTCAACATCTCTAGCCACCAGGGAAATGTAAATAACAACTCTGAGATTCCATCTTACACACATCAGAATTGCTAAGATCAAGAATACAAGTTTTAACTCATGCTGGAGAGGATATGGAGCAAGGGGAACACTCATCCATGGGAAATCAATATGGTGATTTCTCAGAAAGCTGGGAATTGATCTACCTCAAGATGCAGATGTACCATTCCTGGACATATACCCAAAAGATGCTCTACCTTACTACAAGGACACTTGCTCGATTATGTTCATAGCAGCTTAATTCATAATGCCAGATACTAGAAACAACCTAGTTGTCCCTCAACGAAAGAATGGATAAAGAAAATATGGAACATTAATGCAATGGAGTATTATTTAACTGCTAAAAAAATAAAATAAGACCAGCAGAACCATCTGGAGGATAAGTGTGTCCCCACCCAGTGCCTGCCCAGTTGCCCTGGGAATGGGGTGCAGGCACCCTCCATCCCCCTAAAGTTTCTGGCCATTCAGCTTCGTGGCTTCTCCAGGCTACTGCCTTTTCTGCTATCCCATCCCAGCTTGCCCCCAAGCTCTCCTTTCCATCTGTGGGGTCCTAGGATCTCACAAAGCAGCCTGCTTCAGGGCTGAGACCCTGGGGACAGTGTGGTGAGCTCAAAACAGCAGGGGTTTCTTTGTTCCACGGAGCTACATCTACCAAGCCCATGCTTTTGCCTGTGAGGTCCTTGGCCAGCAAGTGGCCCTGATCTAGTAGCAGCAGAACCATCTGGAGGAGCTGGCATCTACCAAGCTTGTGCTTTTGTCTGAGGGGTCCTTGGCCAGCAAGTGGCTCTGATCCAGTACCAGTAGAGCCATCCAGAGGGGGTCCTTAGATCCACCGCCACAGCCTGCTTCAGGGAGGAGGTGATCTGAGAACCAACTCCAGTGTTGAAGGGACCTAAGAGAAGGCAGAACAAGAAAAATCTCCCAAGTACACAGTCAGTCACAACAAAAGGACTAAGCCACCTAGACTCTCCTGACAACATTCAAAGGAAAAGATGGTCAGGCACCAATGCAAGAATTCCTCCAACAACCTGAAAAGCAACATGATAGCACCAGGATCCAGTGAATATGCAACAGGAAGACTTGAACAAACTAATCCAGAAGTAGCAGAAGAAATCGACTTTAAACATAACATGATGAAAGTGCTAGAGACCATTAAAGAGGATGTGAAAAACTCCTTTAAAGAAATGGATGGGAAGACTAACAAAAAGTTAGAAGAAATGAATAAATCCCTCAGGGATACACTAGAAAACCAAGAAAAAGCAGTCAAGCAGGCAATGGAAACAGTTCAAAACTTGAAAACCAAAATAGAGGAAATGAAGGAAACATAAACCGAGGGAGGGCTGGATATGGAAAATCTGGGCAAACGTACAGGAACTACAGAGACAAGTATAACCAACAGCATACAAGATATTGAAAAAAAGAATCTCAGACACTGAATAAACAATAGAGAAAATAAAATCATTGATCAAAGAAAACAACAAATCCAACAAATTCTTAACACAAAACGTCCAGGAAATCTGGGACACCATGAAAAGACCAAACCTAAGAATAATAGGGGTAGAAGAAGGAGAAGAAATCCAGCTCAAAGTCCCAGAAAATATATTCAACAAAATTATAGAAGAAAACATTTCCGACCTAAAGAAGGATATTCCTATTAAAGTACAAGAAGCATACAGAACACTGAATAGACTGGATCAAAAAAAAAAAAAAAACCACCCCTTCACCATATAAATAATCAAAACACAACACATACAGAATATAGAAAGAATATTAAGAGCTGCAAAGGAAAAATCTCAAGTAACATATAAAGGTAAACCAATCAGAATTACACCTGACTTCTCTATGGAAACCATGAAAGCCAGAAGGTTCTGGATAGATGTGCTGCAGACACTAAGAGAACATGGATGCAAGCCCAGACTACTATACCCAGCAAAGCTTTCTCTCACCATCGATGGAGAAAACAAGATATTCCAGGATAAAAACAAATTTAAGCAATACATAGCCACAACCCCAGCCTTACAGAAAGTACTAGAAGGAAAACCACAACGAAAGGAAGCTAACAACACCCATAATAACAGAGACATCTAACAACCCTACACCAGCACAACTCATACAATGGAAAAACACAAACTCGACAACCCCCCCCCCAAAAAAATATAACCGGAGTTAACAACCACTGATCATTAATATCACTTAATATCAATGGACTCAATTCACCTATAAAAAGGCACAGGTTAAGAAAATGGATCCAACATTATGTTGTTTACAAGAAACACACCTCAGCCACAAAGACAGACATTATCTGAGAGTAAAGGGTTGGGAAAAGGTTTTCAATCAAATGGCCCTAAGAAACAAGCAGGTGTGGCTATACTAATATCGAACAAAATAGACTTCAAACTAAAATCAATCAGAAGAGATGGAGATGGACCCCTTATACTCTTAACAGGAATAAACAATCCGGATGAACTCTCAATCCTGAATATATATGCCCCTAATATAAAAGCACCCACATATGTAAAAGAAACACTACTAGAACTTAAAGCACACATCAAACCCCACACACTAATTGTACAAGATTTCAGACTCCTCTCTCACCAATGGACAGGTCAACCAGACAGAAACTTAACAGAGAAATATAAGAACTAACAGATGTAATGAATCAAATGGACTTAAAAGACATCTGTAGAACATTCCACCTAAACAGGAAAGAATATACCTTCTTCTCAGCATCTCATGGAACCTTCTCGAAAATTGATCACATACTCAGTAACAAAGCAAACATCTACAGATACTAAAAAATTGGAGTAACAACCTGTGTCTTATTGGATCACCATGGACTAAAGTTAGAACTTAACAACAATTCCACCCCCAAAAAGCCTACAAACTCATGGAAACTGAACAGTCAACTACTGAACCACTCCTGGGTCAAGGAAGAAATAAAAAAGAAAATTAAAGTCTTCATTGAATTCAACGAAAATAAAGACACAACACACCCCAACCTATGGGACACCATAACAGCAGTGCTAAGAGGAAAGTTCAGAGCACTTAGTGCCCACATAAAGACAAGGGAGAAAGCACACATTAGTGACTTAACAGCACACCTGAAAGCTCTAGAAAAAAAAGAAGCAGGGGGAGTAGAAGACTGGAAATAATTACGCTGAGGGCTGAAATCAACAAAATAGAGACACAGAAAACAATCCAAAGAATCAATGAAACAAAGAACTGGTTCCTTGAGAAAATCAACAAGATCGACATATCCTTATTCAAACTAATCAAAAGGCAGAGAGAGAACACTCAAATTAACAAGATCAGAAATGAAAAGGGGGACATAATAACAGACACTGAGGAAATTCAGAGATTCATTAGGTCTTACTAAAAAAGCCTTACCACACAATTCGAAAATGTAAAAGAAATGGACAGTTTTAGAGATAAATACCAAATACTGAAATTAAATCAAGACCAGGTTAACAATTGAAATAGACCTCTAATTCTTGAGGAAATAGAAGCTGTCATCAAAAACCTCCCAACCAAAAAAATCCAAGGACCAGAAGGTTTTAATGCACAATTCTACCAAAACTTCCAAGAAGAGCTAATAACTATACTTCTTAATGTGTTTCACATAATAGAAACAGAATGGTAATTGCCAAACTCTTTTGATGAAGCTACAGTTTCCCTGATACAAAAACCACACAAAGACACAACCAAGAAAGAGAATTACAGACCAATCTCACTCATGAACATCGATGCAGAAGTCTTTAATAAAATACTGGCAAACAGAATCCAAGGACACATCAAAAAAAATCATCCATTATGATCAAGTAGGCTTCATCCCAGAGATGCAGGGCTGGTTCAACATACTGAAAGCTATCAATGTAATCCATCATATAAATAAACTGAAAGAAAAAACCATATGATCATTTCATTAGATGCTGAAAAAGCATTTGACAAAATTCAACACCCCTTTATGATAAAGGTCTTGGAGATATTAGGGATACAAGGTTCATATCTAAATATAATAAAAGCAATATACAGCAAGCTGACAGCTACCATCAAATTAAATGGAGAGAAACTCAAGCGATTCCTCTAAAATCAGGAATAAGACAAGGCTGCCTACTCTCTTCATATCTCTTTAATATAGTGCTTGAAGTTCTAGCAATAGGTATAAGACAAAATAAGGAGATCATGGGGATTCGAATTGGAAAGGAAGAAGTCAAACTTTCATTATTTGCAGATGATATGATATTGTACATAAGTGACCCCAAAAAATCTACCAAAGAACTTCTACAGCTGATAAATACCTTCAGTGATGTGGCAGGATACAAGATCAACTCAAAAAAATCAGTAGCCCTTCTATACACAAAGGATAAAGAAACAGAGAGGGAAATCAGAGAAACATCACATTTCACGATAGCCACAAATAGCATAAAGTATCTTGGGGTAACACTAACCAAGGAATTAAAAGATTTATTTGACAAGAACTTAAGACCTTGAAGAAAGAAATTGAAGAGGATACCAGAAAATGGAAGGATCTCCCATGCTCCTGGATTGGTAGGATCAATAGAGTAAAAATGGAAATTCTACCAAAGGCAATCTATAGATTCAATGCAATCCCCATCAAAATCCCAACAAAATTCTTCACAGACCTTGAGAGAACAATAACTAAGTTTATATGGAAAAACAAAAAGCCCAGGATAGCCAAAACAATCCTATACAATAAAGGAACTTCTGGAGGCATTACCATCCCTGACTTCAAACTCTATTACAGAGCTACA